>APFE031105971.1:930-49691 GCA_000404065.3 Pinus taeda | reverse complement strand
GTTATTCTATTTTATTTTTATTATATATTATTCTATGGTTGTTAAATTAACTTAATTAATCACTAGGGAAAAGTAAAGGGGTTTTCTTTAATAGGATAGATTTAGTGGAAATAATAAACTAGTAATGAATATTGGTTAAATTTCTATTTATTTATTTATTTATAAATGCAAATATTTATTTATTTAATTATTTTATTTATTATTCCATGGTTGTTAAATTAACTTATTTAATTAAGTATTTATATCAGTAGGGATGAGTAAAAGGGGGTTTCTTTAATAAATGATCTTATGGAAAATAATAAAATATAAGAATAAGTTAACAATTTATTTATTTATATCTTTCAGGAAAAAATAAATAGAATGAGCGACACATTTTAAAAAAGAAGAAGGTCAAGAAGGTCACATATCTTGATCACCTTCTTTTTTAAAATGTGTCACTCATTCTATTTATTTTTTCTTAGAAAGATATAAATAAATAAAAACTTAACTAATATTCTTTAATAGTTTCTTATTTCCATTAAATCAATTTTATTAAAAAACCCCCTTTTACTCATCCCTAGTGATATAAATACTTAATTAAATAGGTTAATTTAACATAGAAATAAATAAATATTTGTATTTATAAATATAAATAGAAATTAAACCTATTTTTAAATAGTTTACTTATTCCACTAATCTATCCTATTAAAAACCCCTTTACCTTTCCCTAGTGATTAACTAAGTTAATTTAACACCATAGAATAATATATAATAAAAATAAAATCAAGAATAACATTCTTAGAATTAAATATATTATTAATACAAGAAAAACTTTCTTTACTTACCCTAGTAATATATAATATAGGATTAAATATATAATAACCAGAAATATATGATAAAAGAATAAATCCTTCGGATATATATAGTTATTTTTTTACTAAAATTAATAATATAGTTTTTATTACCTTTTTGACTAAAATAATAATAGTATTTTATTCGAATATATAATATATTATAATTTAATTACTATATTTATAATATTATTTTTATCACCTTTTAACTTTTTAACATTATAATATTATCTAGCCATTTTTCTTTATAGCCGTTGTTGGTCAATCTAGTCAACCTAGCCATTTGGAGGATCTGCTCTCTCTATTTAATATGCAACCATGATCTGACTCCTCAACTTGTCTTGACAATGAACCACAATAGTTGGTTCGAAACACGTTGACAAATATTTTCTGCATGTGATTTACGCCAAAATTTCTTCTTATAATTGTTATGGATCATAGAAGCCTCAATTCAACCATTGAAACAAGGAATCCTAGAAGAATTCCTTGTCATGTGTCAAGCTCATTAAAAAATGAAATAAGGTCCCTTGGAGAAGAGTTCCAATTCGAGTCTTTGATTAGATCTTGTAAAACCCCGGTCGAGTCTTTCACTTGATCTCGTAAATGAACCTTCATTCCATCCACCTGATAGACACGATTAGCCTACTTAGGTGAATGTAATGAAGCTTGGGGGACATGCACCTAGAATCGAGTCATCATGCTAGGGGCATGTAAATCAATTTCAAGCACAGTTTTTCATTTCAAGCTTGTGTAAACATGAAACAGAATCCAAGCATAGTTCCCTATGGTTCAAGATTGTGTAAAAATAAACCCATCTCCATTCTAAACCTCATGATTGCCATTCTATCAACCTCTTCCATCAGATGGCCTTGGTTTTTCTCATCCATTGTCACTATCTGCTTGGCCAGTCATATGCTTTCACTTAGTTTTTTAACCCTTTTTGAGGAATAGTTGCAATGAGTGGTCTTATTAGCCAGCCTCTTCACATAAATAAACATGTTTTGAGAAGTTTCAACATCCCTAAAACTAGTTGCTATCCTAGACACCACTCGTTCCTTTAAGATGAGTCACCTTTAAGCTCTTTTCTGACTAAAAAAAAGTGAAAAGATCATCGAGTATTTTCCTTTTTTGACTCGTTAAAAGAAAATAAAGATAGGGGGTCTACTTTCAAGCTATTTTCTGACTCTTTAAACATGAAAATATTGTCCAGCACTTGTCATTTTCAGCTCATAAACGATTTGGAAATGGCATCTACTCAGTACAAGTTAAACCCTTTTCCGGACTGAGATAGATTACCTATGAAAAAGGAATACGTTGATCGAACATGGTCAATAGTTTCTCTTGTATTATTTTACACTTTTTCAGACTTGAGAGACAAATTTACGAAAAAGAACTCATGGAGTTTTCTTTTTTTCCCTTTTCAAACTCTCTAAACATGAAAAGGATCGAGTTCTCATTGTCTTTAAACTCGTTAAAGCATCAAATAGCGACAAACTTTTCCATCATGACAAGACCGAGTTTCACCTTCTCTAGACTTGTTAAAACATCACATAGTGATGGATTCACCTGAAGGGTGCAATTATACTTTAAGCATATGCTATCCTCAAGCTTGTTAAAAAATAAAGAGGTACTAATCAGTAATGACTGGGGAAAATGGGAAAAGGGATCAATCACTTTATGGTAGCAAGTTTCTCTTGAACATTACACTTTCACTTCATCTTTGTGACTATTTGGGTTGGGTTATCTTCTTGATGTTTATCATACCTACGGTCTTTCATACCATCCATCACTTTGGTTTTGGGTCAATGCTGCCAATTCATTCAGTGTCGCTGACAAGTTTAAGAGAAGTCACTCAATAAACTTCATCCTTTGCAATACTCATAAACCTTAATTTTCATGACTGCCATTCCTGAACATTGTGTCATTAGTCACATTCTGTATTCAAAATCATTACACTCGTTTCATGTCATTTATGGGGGATACATCAAGGCCCTCCTACGACAAGTCGCTTCTTGTCAACATCATTACATTATCTAGGAAGTTGACTTAGAAACACCCTTCTAGTACCTTGAGGATTGCATACATCAATGACAAGTTTCTCCCTTCCGGCAATAGGTTGACATCACAAGCCGTCATATGAAGTACTTTGTATGGTGTTCGACATCAAAACATCTATTCACACCATGTAGAAGGTACTGTAGTACCTTGAGAATCATTATCATTATTGGTGATTTCTCTCATGTCTGTTAACAACTTAGATCATTAGTTGGTAATATGATGGTGTCTTCCCATGTTCAACTTTAGATCACATTCTCACATGGTTATACTCGTACTTGAGAAAACAGTTGGATGAGATAGAAGACCTCAGATTTAGTTTCATCCATCCAGGTTGTGATTTCAGGAGAGCACTAAATCATCTGTACGATGGATTTACACAGATAGTCATGCATCTATATCTGTGGATGACTATCTGATTTATGTACATGTAATGAAAAGGTTATATGCTGAGTACAGGTATGCCTTCCCTCAACAATTCATGAAAATTAAAAAATATCATGATATTATGTATTGTAATTGATGTAGGTCACTATTTTCTTTAGATCTTCCTCATCACATCATAAAGCATATCACTCAACATTATCATTTTTTACTTCATTCTTTAGGGGGTAGATGTTACAGGTCTATTTTGGCACATCACTCCTGACGATTAAATCAGTGTAAATAGGGTCTATCAAACCCTAATTCAATTGCTACATGCCCTAGACATGCCATTTCATTGAGTGCTTTCATCCATAAAAGTTTCCTAGTTTGAAACCCTACTGAAATGCCTCCTTGGGACACCAACACAACCTTGGTCAGGGGAAATTTCTCTGCATAGTAGGTAGGCCCATTCAAACCCACGTTGCAAAGAACTTAGGCCCACTTAACCCTGCACTGGGTGAGGATAAGCGAAATTGGCATAGGATTCTGGGAATATTCCTTGATTCTAGAGAATTCTAGAGGATGCCCAACTCTTATCTCATCCTATGAGCTCGACTTTGGATAGGCTATGGATCATCTAATCCTCTATCATATCATCCCTTTCTCCATGGAAACTAACTATCCAATTATGGAAAATCATTCAATACCCTATTTATGACGATACCACTTTCATTTCCCTATAAATTGACCACTCATCATAGTGATCAAGGGGCTAGAGCTTGGATATTATAGAGAAATACTGTTGGCTTAGAGACTTGAAATCAATGTCAAGTAATTTTATGCTACTGGATTGATGTTGCTATTAGTGTGATAAGGGTTTGGACTATGTTGGATTAGTGACACGAGATCGAACCACATTAGGTGTAACTTCTCCTTCTATCAATCAATAAAGTTGTTTGTTCCTTTTCCAATACTTTTGTCTACCTCTATGATGAATGTATGTTAAAATTTTGTCGATTACATTTGTTTACAATAAATATATCATATGCTTTGATTTCTATCACTTCTATTTATGTTCACAGGTACCAATTAAGCGAATTCAATTTGAGTAGGAGCGACGGGAGCAACTCAAAGGAGATCAAAGGAAGTGAAGGATCACAAGTAGGTTCCTTTATCTTATTTTTTTATTGTAGGAAAAGGTTAAACATCTTTACTTCAGTTTTTATAAGTGTAACTACCCACTTAGGGAAGATATAATTATCCGTAGGTATAAATTCTGTATAACAACATTGTATGCCGCACATATATTGTTGATACCTCTTAAGTTTGTATGAACCCTGGGTTGATAATTAAAGTCGGTAGTCTTTGTAGTTTCAATACCGAGGCTCATGACTTTTTGGTGCCGTTGTCGGGGAGGTGTCAAAGTATGCATTGTTTTCTTCCCTAGTTGATTCATTTCTTTTTACTTTTTGCAAAAACAAAAAATAATTGCATTAGGCATATTTCATTTCAAAAATAGAAAAGTGCATTACATTAGTGTTTTCATTCAATCATAAAAATAAAATATTCTCCAACACCAACCCACCCCCCCATTTGATTGCATGGTGTAGTAAGAGCCATATCACCATCCACTTTTGCAAGTAGAAGAAGAAGAAGAAGATGGCAAAGAATGTAGAATAAATGGATGGAGATGATGACAATGAGGAAGATCTTCTTGGATTTCCCATTCAGGATACCGATGGTAGTGTGCACATGAAGAACATCCCTCCATATTTTCTTCCAAAATTTCATGGTCTAAGGTCAGAGTATCTAGAAACATTTCTCTTTGAATTTGAAATTGTTTGTAGATCTTATGGTTTCTTATTAAAAACTCAAAAACTGAGATTGTTTCCAGCAACATTGAAGGATAGATCTCTTAAATGGTTCATGAAAGGGACTAATTCAATAAGATTATGGAATGATATGAAAAATAAGTTTCTAGAAAAATATAAAGATCATGATCTTAAGGAAGAAATATTTAAAATGAATCAAAGAGAAGATGAGATCCTTGAGGGTCTAATAGAGAGATTCATGTATAATTTTAAGAGGGAAAAGCTACACCATTTAGGATTCGACACACTAAAAATCCTCTTACTTAGAACAATTAGGGATGAATGGTTTGATATCCTTAATCTCATGGGTAGAGGTGATGTATACCAATTATCATTTGATGAAATTTGTGAAACATGCAAACACATATCAAGAGGAAAAGAAAGAGTAGATAATTCAGTATCAAGATCGGTAAGTTAAGCTAAGCTTGGAAATTTGTTTGATGATTTTAAAAATTAAATTCTTAGCAATCTAATAAAACAAGTAGAAATGTTAAGAATGCAAGATGAAGGAAAAGAAAATGATGATATTTGTGTTGCAAAATCACAGGATGTTAAACATTGTCCATCATTACCAAGTTTGAAGGAAGTTTACCAAGAAGAAAATGGAGAAAATCAATTACCAATGTAGTTATGTTATGTAGCTTTAAGAGGACCATGGCCTCCTATTCAGCCCCATTTGATGCAAGAGCCTAATTCAGAATTTCAAGCTTATGCACATCCACCTCAAAGTAATTGGAACACACCCTTTTCTTGGCAACATTGGCCATCTCAACCCCAAAACCAATCTCGGCAACAAGGTTGGCAAGGAACTTATGGAAGCCATCCACAATTTCCTCAATATTTTCCTCAATATCCACCATACCCAACTCCATGTTATCCCTACCATTCACCTCCACCACAACCACAATCCCAACCACATCCATCTCAAATATCCACTCCCACTCAACTACCTATACCACCATTTCCAAACCCACACATTGAAGTAACTCAGCCCACTTACAATGCTGAGGTACAACACTTCGAAACATATCCTTTTGAGATAAATGGTATTCACCATAACTCAGGAAGAGTATTGAAAAAAAAGAGATTATCTTGATATCATTGAAGGACCACATCCAGAAGAAGAAGATTGAAATGAGAAGACCATAGAAACATGGGCTGCACTTGATGAAGAGAAGACATCAAAATCAGAGATCGAGAGAACTCCCTCATGTATTCAAGAGAACAATCAGCAAAAAAAGAAGATTTCAAGGTCATGGTAGAAGAAGTCATGAAGAATGATCCAGAGAAGTAAGAAAACCATGGACATCAAAGTTATATTGAGGTTTGTTTTCAAAAAATCAACAAGATGGATCATCATTCTCTTCTTCAACTATGTTTGATCCTTTCAAACTCAAATCATTTGGTATCTGAAATCTTGGTACGTGTCAAAGCATACATTTCAATCCTACACATAATTTTGTCTATCATCTTGATGTGCACATGGATCCATTGAAAGTATTATTATACTTAAAAGTGAATTTGTTTTTCAAGTAGGGTAGGGTAGAAAAAAAAATGAAGAATAAAAGAAAAAATAAAAATCTGAAGTGAAAACCTCCATGGAGGTGCCTTAGATTGGCTCAGTGATTGAAAACCTCCATGAGGTAGTCAATGGGTTGGAAAAAAGAAAAAAAAAAAGAGAAAAATGAAAAGATCCTAGGTGAAAACCTCCTTTCAGGTGCCTAGGCAAACCTACTAGTTGAAAACCTCATTGAGGCATCTATTAGGCCTAAAAGAACAAAAAGAGAAAAAAAATTAGAAAATCCTTGCTCCATGCTTCTCTTTGATGAATAGATGTACTCTCCAACATCTGCAAGCAACAAGAACTAGTTGGGACCAAAAGGAAAATTGGTCAAGCCTAGTCAAAAGTAGTCAAATTTTGACTTTCTCCTCCTTTGCTCAAATGCTCCAACAAGGCCAAGGTCATGCCAATCCATCACCCTCATCTATTTCCACCATCCGCCCATCATTCTTAAGTTTCTACCATTCAATTTAATTGCTTTCCTAAAAAACTATAGGATGCTCTGTTTTACCAAAAGGTTACAAAAATACATAAATCATAAATTTGTTTTTGCCATAACTTGAAAACCATGCATCCATTTTCCAAGATGTTTTAGGGGGAGATGCATATGGATGATGGTGACATACACAAGAAATTTCAACAAAATCTAGTGCACATTCTTCGAGAAGTCAGCCTCCATCATCTACAACCATTTTGCATTTTCTCAATATCCGTGCATCCATTTAAAAATATGTTTCGTAAGAAGATGCATATGGATTATGGTAATATGCCCAAGCAATTTTAGCTAATTCCAGTGCATGGTTCCAAAGAAATTGACCTCCATCACCTTCAACAATTTTTTATTTTTCTCGAGATCCGTGCATCTATTGACCAATTGTTTTATGGGGAGGTGCATAATGATGATGGAAACATGCTCATAAAGTTTTAGGTATATCCATTCTACTGTTTGGGAGATATGGACAAAACAAGTCAATGTCCTGCAAAGCTACAAGATTCCCTAAGATCCTACAAGATATAGACCAATACTTACATGATTGGAAGTGAGTAGTTTTAAAAGGGAAAAGTAGAGGTTGGATTCATCAAACAGTATTAAGGAGGTAGGCTCTACATTTCCCCACATTTTTCCAAGTGAAAGGAACATAAAAAACCCTTCTAGTTTGTTGAAAGTCATTGCAGCATAAGGGAATTGTATACACAATTTTTTTAAATTTGGTATCAGACCTATACAAACCTCCATCCATCAGAGAAAAATGATAGGGGGAACCCACAAACACAATGAGGATTCATCAACACCCTCTCATACTAAGAGATATTCCAAGGAACAATTGGATAGGTTTCTTTGAAAAATTGAGTGGATATGATGATGAAGTAGCTAGAGATTTGTAGTTAGCTTCAACATGAAGATCCAAAGGTCAAAGAAGCTCCTCCAAAGCTTAGTAGCAACATCAGGATCATTAGTATCACTATCCAACACCTTCACATCAACATTGACTTAGCAGCGGCATGCAGGTCTCTCCAACAACCATCAGGTAGGTACAAGTATGCAATATTCTTGACCTCTTCTCTTGAGCATATTATAATTAGAAATTTGTTGTCAATGCATGAGAGATGAGGTTTTATAAGCTAATGATGGGTCAGTAGTCTCAACTACCTTCAACTAGTTAATTGCAACTCACTCCTTTACTCATGCCAGGTTGGAAAGTCAAATTATGAAGGGTGATGATTTCAAGGAATGATGACAATAGTTAAAAGAAGAAATTTTTGCAAAGGCCAACTCACTACAACACTCCAAGCCCTCCATCAACTTCATATTCACTATCTATTCTTCATTCATCCATCCCATTTCATTCTTGAAAAAAAAACAAACAGAGCAACCTCTCCATTTTCAGTCCAAGAGGACTCCAATCTCTTTTTAGCTTTTGTCCAAGGCCTAAAAATGGGAAAAAGGCATGGGATTCAAGTTAAGGGCCTGCCCTAACATTATACTATCATTTATGCTTAAAACTGGTTTCCTATAGTTTTAACAGGGTTTCCTATAGGTTTCCTATAGTTTTGACAGGAATTACTATAGGATGTCCTAGTTCTCATCTAAATGCATTTTGAAGGTGTTAGAGGTGTCCAAATGGCAGAACAAGGTACCAGAAGGTTGATAAGGGTGTGGAAGACCTTGCCAAACTAAAAGAACCCATCTTGAATAAGGGGAAGAAGGCAAGCTAATGGTCTCAAGAAACATTGATTTTTCTTTGCACAAATATGTTTTTGGGCTTGTCCTTGCAGAACTTACAACCAAGATTCTTAATGCACAAGAGAGAGGCCACCGGGGCCATGAATGAGGAACAATGAGGTCACAAAGTTGCTCAAAGGATGAGAAACACTTTGAGTAGGGGGTATTATGGGCATCTAAATTAGACATAAATTAAGGTCCATGCTTCTAAATTAAACATCAATTAAGGCCTATGACCATCCTTCAGCACGTTAAACCTCTCTTTTCGCATTAGATAATTTATTTTTTACTTTATATTCATTAGGGAGGTTTATGAATAATTGGATATTTGTGCCTAATATTATTTATTTTTGTGGAATATTATGAGAATATTGGGAAGATTATGAAGATTTGGAGGAGGGGATAATTTAGGGACTTGTTCCCTACTAGAGGAGGATCAATAATAAATAATAAATCAACAAGATATTATGGAATTATGGCACATATTGTGGAACTACAATGATTGAGAAAATCTAGGAATGTGTTTCACTAATCAAGGGACCAGATCCACTAATCAAGGGATTTTGGTGGGGAAATATTCCTCCATTCATGAGGAATGATTCCTAATCATTTTCTATAAGTATCAAGTCAAATTTACCTCTAGGGAATGATTTAGAAAATCTAGGAATGTGTTCCCCGTCATTTCATGCAAATTCCTAGTATTGGGGACCAGATCCACTAATCAAGGGATTTTGGTGGGGAAATATTTATCCATTCATGGGGAATGATTCCTAATCATTTTTTATAAGTATCAAGTCGAATTTGCCTCTAGGGATAGATTTTCATCAGTGTTATTGTGGATAGAGCTTTTATTTTTGCAGCTCCATTGTATTTTCTTATAGGGATGTAATTCTATTGATGAAAATAATGAAGATTGGTGTCATGTTCAACTTCTAAATCTTGTTCTACTCCATAGGTCTCTAAATTTCCTTGGGCTTGGCCATCCCGGGAACCTTCAAGCCCTTTTGTATCATTTTCTCTCCTGAATGGTTGATGTAAGTTATTTTGTAGGATAAAAATCACTCTTTCATCATTAGAAAATCTTTGGAAGTTCATAGTAATCATTAAGCTTCTTGGATTAGTCTTCTTATTCCTAAATCTAGATTGCTAGACCTCCTTTTTAGCAAAGAACAATAAATTTATGTTATTTTTTAGAGAATGTTAACAAGATGTAATCGAGTTGGTTCCACTTGCATTAGATAAAAAAAAAATTTCTAGTTCATAACAAAAATTAATCCATTTCATTTTCACTTGATTTGGTTAGGAATTGTTTAGGTTTACTAGCTCACTAGTTCTCGAATTTCTAGATTTTCGACTAGTAATGTTTTTTATTATTTTTTAATTGGTTAAAAAAGGTATTTTTGAGTGATTCCACTTGTAATAGGGACCTAAGATATCATAGTTAATAAAAAAATTGTCCCATCCAATTTGGATTTGATTTTCTTGTTCATTAAACCCTCACCAATTTCATCATTTCACAAGGAAAATTCTCCAAGATTTTTGAGCAATTCCATCCATCTCCCAAATTTGGCTTTGAGTTCTGAGTGATGCTAGGTATTTTATCACTCCATTATAGCCACAACCACCTTACCTAAGCCTTCCATCACCTCTAGCACCCATCGTTTTTTCTCTCGACTATATCCTGTAGGTTTTTAGGGGATCCTGTAGGTTTTTAGTACATCTTGTAGTGGCCTGTTTTGAGGTCGAATTGAGGGAAAACCTCTAGGAAGCCACACAAGGTCACCTAAGGGTCTTCCAAGCCTTCCAACCATCCACCATCATCTCTAAGCTACCAGCCACATCACCAAAAGAGATTAGCTTTCAAACTCTCACATGAAAAAAAAGACAAAAAGACAAAAAATAAAAATTATTCATTTACATGCACAACAGTAGAAGGTTTGTTGGTTTGAATATGCATGCTTAGGATAGTAGGATTACATACATATTAAATTATAATTCTTTTGAAGAAAAACCTCTTCACTGTTAGTTAGAAAATGGTGTGTTTTAGCATTTGATTTCAGTCTCTTTCCTTGTACTTTCTTTCTTGTAATAGGTTAAGGTTCCATTTCAAACATTTCATTCTCTGCAATTAGTTTAGGATTTGGCTTCATAACATGCACTCCATTACATCATGACAACAAAGGAAGGAAACGTTGTATGATGCACATATAGTGCCAATACCTCTTAAGTTTTTACGTGATTTGGGTTGATAATTAAAGTCGGCAGCCTTGGGAGTTACAACATTCTTATTCCAATATTGAGGCTCATCACATCCTACATGGCCATTTCTTATAAAATTAGTCCTAATTTTTCCCCTCTAATAATCCTCCTTTAACAAAAAGAAATCCTTCAAATGAGCAAGGACACTGGGGTGTGAGACTAGTATCTATTTGAGGATTATACAAAGATTAGGGTCTATGGGTGTGAGCTTCTTCCTTACTGCTTTCCTCTATTCATGCCTCTATGGATATTCATCCTTGAGTTAATTAGATAGTCTTAATGTGGACCAAGTCCACTTTTTCCCTGCCAAAAAGGGATATATGTTCAATTTTGGTAAGCTTATGGGGCCTTTTATTATTAACTCCAGACATGCCTTCTTGGTTGCTGAGGAATTACTGAAATAAATGACTTTTCATATGGGAGATGTTTGGCATTATTATCCTCATGGTGTCATTGCAAAGAAAAGGGAAATCATATAGGTTTCAATTTATGAGCATGAATGTCAGCTTGAGCTTTAATGGAAGGCTAACCTTGATTCATGACCTATTAACACAGAGATGGAGATCGAGACTCCAACAACAAAGGACAAGGCACAAAAAATGACCATTGATGAGACAGGGGATGTAGAAATGGAATATGTACACACCAAAAAAAAGCCCAAGACCCAACAGATAGAAGAAGAAGAAATCAAGACTAGGTTGGTGGAGACAAAACCAGACCAACCAGGCTTCCCATTGATTTTGAAAGACCCAATGCAAGCTACTACCTCATCATCCTTAGAGGTAGCCATTCTAAGTTCATCTAGAAGTGCAACTACAATGGAGTCTAGTTGGCCTACTGTAAAGGCCATTGAAGAAAGGAATAAGAAAATATGGGAGGATGTGTAGTAACAAATGGCATCCTATTAAGTACCATCAAGACTAGACTTCTGGCTTCTATGGACTTGGAGAGAAACCAAATGATATTATCCCTGCATCACCCATTAGCATAGTCACTACCACTGGGCTCCCAGTTCAAGGCCCTTGATATTTCTTTAGATTTGGAAAGTGTCCATCTACCTGATAAGATCAACTTCCATAGGAAAGCGGGAAAGATGTTATACAATGAGCTTAATCAAAATGTAATGGCCATAAGCAAGGCTAAGAAGCTGTTGTAGAAAGTTGCAACAAGATTAAAGCAAGAAAGATCTATCCCCAAAGCTCTACATATGCAGAATGATTACTTCAAGGAGTTTATTGTGAAACTAGGGGTGAATCTAGAGGATAAATTGAATTTGAGGCTTTTCTTGAAATCTCACAAACAAAGGTGCATGAGTTACAACACAAGTTGGAGATGCCAACCAATAAACATGTGCAGTTGAAGTAACTTGCACAGGTGGAGGAAGAGAATGAGATCCTAGCAAGGGAGCTAATAAAAATAAACAATGCGGTGGTGGGTCTCAAAAAATAGGTAGCATGACTTCAGCTAAGAATAGACACTCACATTTGTGCACAACTGGTGCTTGAGAACCCTTAGAATCCCACATAACAACTTACAAAAACCCTCACTGAGCTCCAACTCTCAAAAGAGGAGCTCAAGAAGGTGTAGAAGGACTTAGAAACGACCCAATGAGCTCTGGCACAAAAAGATAAGAAACTTGAGACTATAAGGACTAATGTAGATTTGAGAAGTAAGAACCTACATGCATCCAATTAGGAGATCTCTAAGCTCAAAGGAAAACTAAAAGGAAATATATCCCTCCTACAAGCTAAGAAACTAGTCTAAGATGAAGTAATAGAGGAGTTGAAAAAAATGGACGAAAATATCTCTAATGGATGAGAAAGAAATTGTGATAAAGGACTATGAGTTCTTCATCCTACCTGCTAAGAAAGTAGGTGAAAGGAATTCCTAGATTCTCAAGAAATTTATCCAGTTTGTAAATGAAAATCCACTAAGTGAGTTGAGGGGTATAGATGCGGTGGATAGCGTGTCTGCTATCATGGAGATATCAAAACTAGTTCAGAAGGAGGAGGCCAATGACAAAGATGAAGAATCCCTAGACATAGTGCTGAAGGATTTGGCTACCTTCAACTCCGAGTTTGAAGAGAGAGTGAGAGTAGGGCTGCCTAATTGTTGGGATTTTGTGTGAGTGTTGATCCCATGGAAAAAATACAGTCAGATGTGTAGGTTTTAACCCCTTACTGGAATTACCTACATATGAATTCTAAAACACAAAAAATAAACAATGTGAGAGCATAACACATAAAACATATATACATAGAGATTTTCCCCTGGATCCCAAAATTGAGACTACCAGCTTGATTTTTCATCGTGTTTCTTTCAATGTTACAATACATATTTATACATTCCAAAGCATATAATAACATGGACCAAAAAACACCATGGACCAAAAACCATCGCGTCCAAAACCATGTGCGAAAAATCATGCGCAAAACCATAGGTAGCTTTGCCCAACCTAATATAGTGTGCAAAACCAAAATTTTCTAGTGTGTTACCCCAGACACCATAGAGTGGGGTTAATTGCACCCCTCAAACCCCTTGTGACCCCCCTGCTACGCAATCAACGCAACAAAGGGGGGGCTCTACCCCCCTCTAACCCCCTGGTTAACTACGTGGGTTAGTCGTGGAAAAAATATAACACAACCTAACATTCTCCCACTTATTGCTTTCTTTCCACAGGGTGCCACAAGAGAGATTAGTCATTTATCAAACCCTACAATTCCCATTGTTTCTCTACACCAAGAGAACTTCTTAGAGCTCATAGATTTTGTCAATGCATTTGCAGTATTCTTCAAAGTGTCCACCTTTACTAGCAAGACCTTTTTGTCTTCTATCATATCCCTCACAAAGTGATATTGAACATCAATGTGCTTTGTCTTTGAATGATATGTAGATTTCTTTGCCAAGAAAATTGTACTTTGGCTATCACAGTCTATCCTTATAGCTCCCTGTACTAACCCCATACTTGAACACAATCTCAGCAACCAAACTGCTTCCTTTCTTGCATAAGTGGCTTCCATGTATTCTGCCTCTGTAGTTGATAGTGCCACTACAGATTCTTTCTTACTCATCCAACTGAATGCACCTCTAAATAGGTTAAACACATACCCACTTGTAGACCTTCTCTGATCTAGATCTCCAGCCCAATCTGCATCAACAAAGCCACGACTATCCAACACTCTATCCAATCATGGTCTTCCTTGGTAGCACAAACCATAATCACTAGTGTTGTGCAAATACCTGAAAACCCGCTTCACTGCTATCCAGTGCTCCTTCCCTGGTTTTGACATAAACTTGCTCAATACTCCCACTGCATGTGTAATGTCTAGTCTAGTACAGACCATTGCATACATCAGTCTACCAACTGCACTTGCATATGGAACACGGGAGATGTTCTCTTCCTCTTCTTGTGTCTTAGGCCATTGTTCAACAGATAACCTCACACCTACAGGAATAGGAACCTTCATCGGTTTACTATCTTGCATATTAAACCTCTACAATATTGTCTCGACATACTTCCTCTGGTTTAACCAGAGCTTCCTCTTTTCCCGGTCTCTTTTAATTTCCATGCCAAAAATATAGTTTGCAGCACCAAGATCTTTCATCTCAAATTTGGAGGACAACTGGGTCTTCAAATCCTAGATAATTTCTTTGTCATTTCCAACTAGCAAGATATCATCCACATATAAGACTAGATAAATAACACGGTCACTAATTAATTTAAAAAACACACATTGATCTTCTTTGGTTATGGTGAAGCCAAGTCCCTGTATAAATGTATCAAATTTCTGATACCACATCCTTGGTGACTGTTTTAACCCATAAAAAGACTTCTTTAACTTGCATACCAGTTCTTTCTTACCCTTCACCACAAAGCCTTCAGGTTGCTTCATATAAATCTCCTCTTCTAGATCCCCATGAAGAAATGATGTCTTCACCTCCATCTGTTCTACCTCAAAATCAAAAGCAATAACAATAGATAAAAGTAATCTAATAGAAGTTACCTTGGCAACAGGAGAAAAAATATCACCAAAATCAATTCCCGACACCTGGGAATAACCTTCTTGTACCAACCAAGCTTTGTATTTCTCCACCTTTCTTTTTTCATTTGTCTTCTTCTTGAACACCCATTTACTGCCAATGGGTTTCCTTCTAGCCATCAACTCCACTAGATCCCAAGCCTCATTTTTGTGCAAAAATGCCATTTCATCAACCATGGCCTCTTTCCAGAGTTTTCCATCCTCTGAATCTACTGCTTCATTCACAGTTATGGGATCATCATCAGTAATACATAAAGCAAAATTTAAATAGAAAGCAGATGGACTATACCTTTTTGGCAGCCTTCTTTCTCGAATTGATCTTCTCACACTTGGAGTTTGTGGCTCTTCATCTTCTGATTCCTCCTTTGTTGTAGATTCTCATTCTTCCTCCTTTAGATCAAAATCTATCTTCTTAGGTTCCTTTGGTTTGGCTTCATGTTTAATAACATCTTTCACCTCTCTCAACACCACATCTCGGCTGTACACAACCTTCTTTGTTATTGGGTTCCAAAGCTTATAACCCTTTAAACAATCCTTATACCCAATAAAGATGCACTTTTCAGATTTACTATCCAACTTGGTTCGTTTCTCCTTTGGAAAATGTCCATATGCATCACATCCAAATACCCTCAGATGTCAAAGAGAGGGTTTCTTACCAGCCCATACCTCTTGTGGAGTCCTATCCTCCAACGCTAATGAAGGTGATCTATTGACCAGGTAACGTGTTGTCTCCACCGCCTCTACCCAGAATTCATGTCCTAACCCGACACCAGTGAGCATGATTCTTGCCCTTTCCATCAACGTCTTGTTTATTCTTTCTGCAACTCCATTTTTCTGAGGTGTATATGGAGTAATATCTTGCCGTGCTATATGACAATTCTTACAAAATTCTTAAAATTCCTTACTACAAAATTCTCCAACATTATCTGTCCTTAGCACCTTTATCTTCTTCTCTATCTAGCTTTCCACCAAAGCCTTAAATCCTTTAAATCTATCAAAGACTTTAGGTTTCTTCTTAAGGAAATATATCCGTGTATTCCTTGTAATTCATCTAGAAATTATACATAGTACATAGACTTACCCAATGATGGAACCTTCACAGGTCCAAACACATCACTGTGCACAAGCTCTAATATCTGTTTCACCCTCTTACCACTAGAGGGGAAACTCACCCGATTCTTCTTCCCATATACACAATTTTCACATAAATCAAAACCCAGAGAGCTATTACTCATACATTCTACCATACTTTTACCACGAAGTATTCGAAGGCCCTTCTCTCCAGTATGTCGGAGCCTTTGATGCCACAACATGGTCTTCTCTCTAGAGACCACTAGATTTTTTGCTCCACTTTCAGGAACCATAGAACTGTTGCACCCATCAACAACAATGCTACCTTGAAGCTTGTACAAAGTTCCAATTCGAGCTCCCCACATCAATAGTAGTGCCCCCCGAACCATCTTGCAGGTATCCTTCTCGAACACTATTTTTACTCCTGCATCATCTATCTTGCTTATAGAAATAAGATTTTTGGCTAATGCGGGAATGCACAAAACACCCAAAAGTGTTCTAACCCTTCCACCTTGCAACTTCAACTTTACTTTTCCACGACCAATGATTCTAGCCTTCCTGTCATTCCCCAAGAAGACATCAACACCATCATAATTCTCATACTCACAAAACCACTCTCTATGGGGAGTGAAGTGATAGGATGCACATGCGTCAATCAACCATGCCTCATGATCTACATGTGTACTTGAAAAATCCAAGTACACATCCCCACCTTCATCTGAGATGGTTTTTTCCTGTGTAGAAGGAGCATCATCAGATCCCCTTCCATTATCAAGAGCTTTAGATTTACAGTCCCTTTTGTAGTGCCCTTCCTTTCCACATTTCCAGCACACCACCTTTACAAGTTTTCCAGGAGATTTAGATCTCCCACTTGATGACTTATTTTTATTTCTATTTTGGGACAATCCTCATACAGACAAGGCATCACCATTCTGGCTCTCCATACTTTTCCATCTCATGTCCTCCGTCAGCAAGGATGAGACTATTTCATCAAACTGCAAGGTAGTTGCATTGCTACCTATTTTAATAAACAGACTATCCCATGAATCTGGTAGAGAACACAAAAAACTAATGCACTTATCTTCATCTAAAATTTTGATATCCATAGATGATAACTGACTTACCATAGTATTAAATGCATTCAGATGCTCTGTTACTGAGTCTCCATCTTTCATCCTCAGGTTATACAACTTTTTCCATAGGAACTTTTTATTCACCGGAGACTTAGATTGGTACAAAGTACCTAATTTGTCCCACAAATCCTTCGTTATAGCTTCCCACGATACATTCAGCAATACTGAATATGAGACACACAATCATATTGTGCTCTTTTCCTTCCAATCCAATTTCTTCCATTCTTCATCAGACACTCCCATTGCTTTAGTACTTGGATCTACCGGGATCCACTAATATTTCTCCACCAACAGATCCTCCATCCTGAGATTCCACAACTCAACCATTAAATTTCTCGATCTCTATCTTTCCACTGCTCGCCATCTTCTTTCACCACCAGAATCGATCGCGCAGATCTCCCATTGAATATGGTCTACCACAGGCCCGAGTGAAACCCCTTAGAAACAAAGGCGTCTCCTTGAAGCCAAAACAACTCTAATACCAAATGTAGGTTTTAACCCCGTACAAAAATTACCTGCATATGAATTCTAAAACACAGAAAATAAAAAATTCGAGAGCATAACACATAAAACACATATACATAGAGATTTTCCCTTGGATTCCAAAACAGGGACTACCAGCTTGATTTTTCATCATGTTCCTTTCAATTTTACAATACATATTTATACATGTCGAAGCATCCAAAACCATGGACCGAAAACCATCGCATCCAAAACCACGTGCAAAAAATCATGCACAAAACCATAGTTAAGTCTGCCCAACCTAATATAGGGTCCAAAAACAAAATTTTCTGGGGCTCCCCAGACCCCATAGAATGGGGTTACCTGCACCCCTCAAACCCCCTATGATCCCCCCCACTATGCAATCAGTGCAACGAAAGGGGGTGCTTCACCCCCTCTCTAACCCCCTGGTTAACTATGTGGGCTAGCCATGGAAGAAATATAACACAACCCAACAAGATGTTAGTTAAGGTAAGGAGCAAGGTGAATTCATCTCATGTGAAGACTTCGACCCTGAAAGGTAAAACTGTGGTTAATTATCTAAGAAGGGATTTTTAGCTGTTGGGATTGGTGAAGACCTTATTCCGCCCTAGCTTGAACTATACAAGGCTCACTAATCTCGAAATTTCATAACAATTATTCTTTCATGCTCCTCTACCAACTCCAAAACTATGGTAAAGATGCGAAAAAATTATCAATCCTCTAGTGCTCCAGATCATTGGCCCAACGAAACAGCCTCCTGAACCTATCTATTAGTATTAAAGATATTGTTTATTATGTCGATCATGACACTTTTATATTTTATATTTTCCGTAAATGTTCTATTTTTAGAGACTCAATGTTAGTTAGTTAGGATCCAGATAGTACAACTGTGCCACTAAAACACACTGATGTTTTTGTTATGATGATTCACTGCCAAATCAAGAAATAATATTTTGTAAAAGGTTCTCTCTCTAAGGCCATATAAAAAATAATTTATGATACAAAACCAAGGGTTCTGAATTTTGTTTTCAGGAAGGAAGCTTTGCAAACTATAAATGAAATGTATGCCATGTTGAAGATTAATGAAAGCTTTTGGCAATTTTGTCTCATATGAATGTGTAGTATGTATTCTCTCTTGTGTTTGTTCCATATACCCTCACTATTATTATGAGATTACATGTAATAGAAACTGCTGGATATGTTTTTATGAATTCATTGATTCATCTATGTCTAATGCCGATCTAAGACGCATATGATTGATAAGAATTATTATCCTTAAAGTGCACTCCATGTATCTTAGCACATCACTGGATTTTTTTTCTCATCCACTTCATGATGAACTTCAATGCACTAGATTCTTAATTTAAGACCTATGTGTTGGTTTTGTTTCCTTCTTGGTTCTTCTCTCCCATTTACTAAAAATAACTGATAATGTTGCATGCTCATGTAATGTTGGTTGCTAGAGTTAGACATTAATTCTTCTATGAGTATTACTTTGCACCTATATTGGTATTTCTCTTTGTAAAGAAGATTTTGAACCAATTCTGACTTAAAATCTAGTTATATATTGAGTGTAAGTGAATAATTCTAGAATATCTTATAAGCACTCATCAAGATGTCCTAGGAACTGGTCTCTCTTCAACACAGGGGCTTCTTCTATGAGTTACAACATCTTATGGCACTGTTGCCAGGGACGAATCATAATATTTTCCATGGGTACAACATTTTCACACCCTTTTCTAAGGTGAGAAGAAAGGGGTGTGGTTTGAAGATCTATCACCTTGGTGACTCCACTGTTTGAATCTCATTTTGAGCATCCTGGATTTCAAAAGGACACACTCTCTTGGTTTCATATTTCACAATAGAGAACTCCTCCTATTTTTGACCCTAAAAATATAATATCTAGGAGTGTCTGGAAAGAAATAACTCCTTTCACTCCAGTTACTATGACCTATTTTCCAGAAGTATCATCATGTAGCTCTCAAAAGGTTGAGATAAGTTACTAAGTCTTCCTCTATAGTTTTAGAATATGTTGAGGAACTTTGTGCACTGTTTGGGCCATTTTCCTCAAGAGTCAAAATTGAAGAAGATTTTGTCAGTTCACCTCCCTTCACATTTCATACCTTCCTAGAAATTGAGGAAGTTATAGATATTCTCATAAATAGTTCAACACAGAGCATCAACAATTTTCCAATTTAGCTCTAGTTAGCTTCAATTTAGAAATCTCCTCAGCAAAGCCTTGTGATAAACCTCCTACCACCTCCCTTGCATGACATGGTTTTCCCTGTCTTTTTCCTAAATAAATATGCTCCATTGGACTTTTCACAACCCCTAAATGGTATGCCACAAGAACACCTTAAACTCTTTCCAAGATTCATTGGAGAAGATAATATCTCAACTCAATAATGTAGAATTCCTTGTAGATTCAAACTGAAAATTGTAATACGATAAAACAATTGACTTGAATATACTCTACTCATTAGAGGAAACAATAATTGATTAATGAAATCATAAAGTATAAAAAGGAAGAATTCAGTCACACATAACATAATAATTTTCTAGGAAAATCCACAGCTAGAAACCCCTTCTATCTGTATATTGCATTAATCAGAAAATATGAGAATATTACAATGCTTTTCTCAAGCCTAAACAACCTTTGCACTATCTCAATCTACCTCCTTCACAAAAAATCTCCAACCAATACTTAGCCACATCTGCTGCCTACCAAGCTCCTATTTCCTTCCGTATTTCTCTAGGGAATTCGCCCATATTTAATTGGGAAATTCCTCATCTATAACTGTGCAATACATCAATAGGCATTCCTCTGATTGCATGCATCGTCGGTTTAATTTAGATTATTTTACAAATAATAGTACACTATGCTTGAAATATAATCTCAACTAGATCTTTCTCTCATCTCATGTGCATGAGTTACATATGGGTGAATCTTCAATTTATTGGTTCAGAAGTGCTGGTTACACCCCACTACTACAGGTTATACCCCACTGTTGGATCTACCACTAATTCCTCCATCAGTTGGAACTATTTTAACTTAATTTAACTCAGTTATACTGAATCAAATAATTACAACTCAAAATAACTCAACCTATGCCCCTAAAATTTAGGAACTACTCCACATGACTCTAGATATACTCCCAAATCGAACTAATTGATCAAACTAAGTAAAATTAAATTAGTTAACTACTACAAGTTGCCATGAGAACATAATTACAATTTAATTCCTAATTTAATTCAAGGAAAAAAATAAATTAGGATTTTCTTGTTGCAATTTTCAACAAAAGGCATATAGAAACCTTTTTTGCATTTGCAAAAAATATGAGTGTAGAACACCTGGATGTGGTGTTAATAATATTTGTCCAATCCCTAGATGGGGAGGCTAGGAAATGGTTGAAAGCCCTCCCGAATTCTTTAATCACTACCTCGGAGGAGATGGAGAATTATTTTATTTAAAGTGGGGAGAGAAAAGGGACCATGGGTACATCCTCATTGAATTCAATGCAATGAAGAAAAAACATAATGAAGATGTTTCATAATTCATAAAAAGGTTTAACAAATTATACAATAGGATTCCAATTGAAATTAAACCTCCAAAGGCTGCTTCCAAAGTGGTTTTTGCTAGTGATTTTGAACCTGAATTTGGGTTCACTCTTAGAGAAAGAAAGTCTCGTACCTTGGACTAGATTAAAATATATGCTTTAGAAGTTGAAGAAAATTTCACCTCCACCTATAAATGGAAATGGAAAAATGAGTATGGTGATAGGAGGAGGGGAAAAGAGGAAGCCATCTCTTTAAGCCATGGGAAGGAAACCTAAGAAAATAAGCTTGAGGATATGAATAAGTTGATAAGAAATTTGTCTAACAAGCTTGTAAGATTGGAGTTGGAAAACAAAAGCCCTCCTCAACAAAGTCAACCATCTCCAAAACGAAATTTCAACCCTCAATGTAGAAGACCACATTCGTAACACTCACAAAGGAAGAGAAAGGAACAAAAAGATCATATTCAACCACCTTTGTATTTGGAAGATGATCTAGAGGAACAAGTTAAAGAAACCATAGAGGTTCAAGAAAACTAGTTCTCTTCTCTTTTTGATGAGGAACATGAAATATAAGCACACAAGGAAGAAGGGGATGACTTGGATGCCCTATTGGATGATGGTGAGATTGACAACTATTGTATACCATTTTCTCACTTCATGCAGGCCTAGTTACACAAAAAATATGACCTCGGGTCTTCTAGGGAAAGGTCTAGTATGTGAGATTAAAATGAAGAGTCTCCCCAATCATACTCCCCTAAGTCAATAGAGAAAGGAAAAAATATTATTGACCAAGTCCCACAAAAAAAGGGAGTCTTCATATCCTATTTCTCATAAGCTTGAAGTCTCCAAAAGAGAGCAATTATCTCCCCAAACCAAGGCAGTGTATAGTAAGGAGAAGGAACTTGCTAAAGTTGCAACAACTGATAGGAACTCCTCTACCTTTAATATTCAAAAAGAGTTGGAGAAGGTCAAAATATTTGTTCCCTTGACTGAACTATTAAAACAACCTAATTATAAAGCTCAGGTATCTTAGTTTATGTGTCCATCGACTAGAGATCCTATGCAAGATAGCCTGAACCTCCAAGAAGAAAGACCCATGGTTGTATTTGGACCTCATGTTGAGGAGAAAGGCTCTTCCACTACACCTTTCTATGTTACCTTGGTAATTCATGAGATTCTATTGCATAACTATATGGTTGACTCAAGAGCTTCTCATAATCTGATGCCCTTGTCTATCATGGAGTTGTTGGGGCTGCAAATAACAAAACTAGATAAATACATATACTGCTTTGATTCTAAGAGAGTAAAATGCTTGGGGATGATTAAAGACTTAATGGTAAATTTGGATCAGATCCCTGTAAAAAGCATTGTAATGGATATTGTAGTTGTTGAAATCATGACAAGGTTTGTTATGCTTTTTTCCAGGTCATAGGGATTGAAAATTAGGGGATCTATCAAATTGGATTGGATATATTCTACCATTCTTGTGTTTGGTGGAGAGGAACATAGACTGTATAGAGAATCGAGATTTGTGAAGATAGTTACAAGGGCTAATTGTTCAAATAATTCTCCACTGTACGGTAAAGATAAGGATTTCTCTTATTTGCTGTTAGAGGAAAATGATCAAATCTTGGATGAAACACATGGAAAATATTCTATCCAGCTAAATAAGTAATCACTAGAGTGTAATAAAGTATGGACGTTATAATTTGATGGTTCTTATTCCATGGAAGGAAATGGGCAGGTGTGCTTTTGGTGTCTCCAGAAGGCATCATGATTCCTCTCTCCTTCAAGCTAGAGTTTGACGCCATTAATAATGTTTCTGAATATGAAGCTTTTTTGTTAGGGCTACAAGCTACCATAAATCTCAACATTGAGTTCTTGACAGTGTTTGGAGATTCAAAGTTGGTGGTGAAGCAAATCAGAAATAAATTCCAAACTAAACATCTAAGAATGAAGGCTTACCGAAACGAGGTATGTGATCTGATTGAGAATTTTTTCTTAGCCCTTAATATCCAATTTTTTCCTAGAGATAGAAATCAGATGGTTGATTGCTTGGATGTAGCTACTAGTAAATTTAAGCCTCCTCAAATCCCTTGCTTAGATACAAAGTCGAGGTTAGGTACAAACCTTCTATACTAGACAATGTCAAGTATTGGAAGGTGTTTGAATATGAGGAACAAATCAAATGCTTAATGGAGGTTATTAGAGAGTTTTCAAACTCAATGATTAATTAGGAGGATGAGCAAGTGATAGATGAACAACAAGTCAACTAGGGAGAAAATATTGTTGGACGAAATATTTTAAAATTGAAGGGTAACACCATTCCTAGGGGTTTGGTCCCATTGTAAAGGTTGTTTAACTAAAATGACGTGGCTTCCAAGCCAACTGAACAAGAGCTTGAAGAGCAGGTGGAAGACTGTAACATTGGTAGAGAACTAGAACCTAGAGTAATTAAGTTGTCTAAAGGAGTTCCTAAAGAATACAAGCAAAGGTATTTGGATTCTTTTAAGAAGTATATGGATGTGTTTTCTTAGTCATATGACAACTTGAAAACATTTGACACTACTATCATTAAACACAAAATTCATTTGAAGAGTGGGGTGAAACCATATAAACAACAACTCAGGAAAATTAACCCTCTGTTACTTCCATCAATTGAGAAAGAGTTGAGGAAGTTTCTTCAGGCCAAAATTATTGTACCTTTGAGGTATTCAGATTTGGTAACAAATTTAGTCCCTATCAAGAAGAAGAATGGAGAAATAAGGTTATGTGTTGACTTCAAGAATCTAAACAAGGCCTCACTAAAAGATAATTACCCTTTGCCTAAGATGAACTAGATTCTAAAAAAGGTGGTAGGTTCTGCTCATATGTCCATGATGGATGTATTCTCTGGATACAACCAAGTTGCTATGCACCCAGAAGATTAGAAGAAAACTGCTTTCATTACACCCAGGGGAACTTTTATGTATGCCAAAATGTAGTTTGGCCTCATAAACATAGGACCCACTTTTCATAGAGCTATGGGTATAACATTTGTTGGAGAACATGATAAATTTGTACTAACTTACCTAGATGACTTCAGTGTTTTCTAAAAAGTAGATGAAGAGAACATTAAAAAATTGCAACTCACTTTTGAGAAATGTAGAAGGTATGGTCTGTATTTAAACCCCAAGAAATCTTAGTTTTCTCTAAGTGAAGGAAAATTATTGGGACACATTGTGGCAAAGGGAGGAGTAAAGGTTGATCCCAGAGGGTGGAAGCGATCAATAACATTCCATTACCAAAAAATAAGAAAGAAATCTAGGTTTTCTTGGGTGGAATCAACTTTTAAAGAAGGTTTATACCCAATTATGCTGAAATAGTCAAATAAATCACAAAAATGTTGAGGAAGGATAGGGAGGTAAAGTGGACTTAGAAGCTCGATAATCATTCTCCAGAATCGAAAAGGATTTTGCAAAGGCCCCAATACTAATCATCTCATATTATCAAAACCATTTTTAATGTTTTATTTTTCTTCTCCCCACATGATGACTACTATCTTGTTGCAAAAAAATTATGAAGGAAATGAGCAACCAATCACATTTTTCAAGCAAGTGTTACAAGATGTTGAGCTGAAATACAATATCTTGGAGAAACAGGCTTATGCCTTAGTCAAATCCCTAAAATTTTTTAGAATCTATGTCTTGCAATCAAATATAAGAACTTATGTTCCTACAACTACTGTGAAAGATGTCCTTGTGCAAGGTGATAGTGTGGGAGAAAGAGGAAAGTGGATTGCTAAAATATAGGAATATGACATGGATATCAAACCACCAAGTTGATCAAAAAGCAGGGGCTAACTAAAATTCTATCTGATATAAATTGCTAAGCTTTTGGCATAAACTTACTAACAAGAAATGATTGAGAAAGTGGAAAATTAGAGGAACAACAAAGAATTGAGACCTCAACTCAGGAAATCTAGATGAAATACATTGTATCCCACTAGTATAAACATATTGTCCATTATTTACTTTTTCTAAGGGGTCCATTCAATTTTAATAAAGTTAAATACTAGGCTTTGAGGCTTCAAGCCCATAAATTTGTGATATAAAATTACCAACTATATTGGAAATACCTAGTATGGATTTTTCCCTTATGCTTGGTTGAAGAAGAGATCCATAAAGTGATTGATGAGTTCCATAATTGTGTATGTGGAGGACATGATAGCTGGAGATATATAACCCATCAAATTCTCAAAGAAGAGTTTTATTGGCCTAAGTTGTTTAGTGAGGTGCATGCTTATTTTCAGGCCTATGAGAAATGTCAAATGTTTGCAGAAAAATAGAGGTTGGCTCCCTTTCCTTTAATCCATGTTTTTGTAGAAGAAACTTTCAGGCAATGGGGATTAGATTTCATTGGAGAAATACATCCACCTTCTAGTGCCAAGCATAAATGGATACTCATAACCATTGATTATTTAACTAAGTGGGTGGAAGCTACCTCAACTATAAATGCAACTGATGCAATAGTCACCAAGTTTATGGAGGAAAACATCCTTGCCAAGTTGATATGCGAAGAGAAAATTTTCACTAGAAATGCTCAAGTGTTCAATTTAGCCAAATTTATTGATTTTTTCCAAAGGTACAACATTATAATAGGCCATTTGACTATCTATTACCCCCAAGGAAATGGGTTGGTTGAATCCTCTAATAAAAACTTAGTAAGGATTGTAAAGAAGACAATAGCAGAAAATCAGAAGAACTCGGATTCACAACTGAATTTTTCTCAATGGGAAAACATAGTTACCACCTAGAGGTCCAATGGGAAATCTCCTTTTGAATTAGTGTATGGGAAAGCTGCAATTTTCTGTATACAATCAACAATGCCAGTAACTAAAAACCTGCAAGATGTTGAGGAGGAGATGAATGCATTGACTAGAAGGATAAATCAGTGGTTAAAGCTTCGAGAAAATAGGGAATAGGTAAACCATAATTTGCTTAATTATTAGGAGAGGATGAAGTATCTTTTTGACAGAAAAGTAAAGGACAGATAATTTCAGCCAGGATATTTAGTACTTAGGTAAGATGTCAGAAGAGAAGATAAAGGAAAACATGGGAAGTTTGATCCTCTGTGGCTTGGACCTTTCAAGATTGTTGAAGAAGAAGGGAGCAATACTTTCTTGTTGGAAAATTTAGATGGTGAAATGATTGGGGTGCTTGTGAATGGGAAGTTTCTCAAGATTTACTTCCAGCATTGAAGAAGCCCATTCTCAACCACTGTAAATATGGGTGAGCCATTGCAAATACCAAAAAAGTTTTGTGTTCTTATTACTGTTGCTTTTTTTATATGAAGGTTTGAATAAAATGAATCCACGCCCAAGGAATGAGACACTAATATGTAGGTTCTCAATGCATTGCATACAATACATTGTCCCCAGTTGGAGCCAATGTTTCTTCCCTTCATTATTTCTTGTTGTAGAGGTGATAAAGGGTTTCATTCAAGACTCTTGGCTTAAAAAATAATCAAATTGGTGATGAGGGAAACTTTAGGTCATGATGCCATAATTAGGAGCTCCACTACTGGATCCCTCATCCATGGAATACTCCACCAAGAGAGTGCAGTGGGGTAAACAACAAAATTAGCACATAAACACCTTTTTTCTTAAAGTTTGAGAAGATTGCATGGTGGATCGCCATCCATCTCTGCCTTGACTGATCCCTAGAAACATTTTGGGGGAGTAACTTGCATAGACAATAGACCGACGCTACCCCCCGGAATTGAATAGTCAAATGAGAAGGCCTGCCGATCCAATGACCTAGATTAATTCTGGGGGTTAACCATAGGATCCTGCCCCCCATTCTTCCACTCGCTAGATGAAGGTGGGAACCACCCGCCATGTCACAATTCCGCCAACACAATTTTTCAAGCGAGCGATGAAAGTAAAGGTAAAATCATAACTTTCTCATCTCTTACTCTCGTCCACCTGTCATCTACATTTTCCAATATTCTTCTAACATATGTCCCCCTTTTGACATTATCCAATGTCATATGACCATTTCACCTCTCCTCCTATAAAAACCCTTCCTGCTCCATATTTTTGAATTTTATTTTCTTTTGTTGGTGCAAAATCCTCGCGCAGTTGTCCATTCTACAACATTGTTTGATCACGAAGATGGTCCAACACTCCCCTCCAATGCCATTTTCATCTGTTGTTAGGTCAATTAGGTAACATCTTAGTCCCCTCTGCCTGTGAATTGTTTCGATAGTTATCTAAAATTAAGAAAGAATTCCCCAAGGCCCCCAAAGCCTCACAAGCCAAACCCTCCTCCAATTGTGAACCACTCATGGACATAGAGGCACAAATTTCATACCCCTTTTGTTCTTACCACCTGTCAGATATTTGGTTCGACATGCATGGTCACCATGTCAAAGGAGAGGACCCACTCCATGGAGTTAATTTAGGGCTATATTATTAGATAACCCCTTTTGTGCATCATTTTCCTGAGTTCATTTCTTGGTTAACTGTTACATGCACAGAAGAAAATAATTGTTTTGTTTCCTCCACTAGATCCAAAATACTAGAGGTGACCCCATAATTGATCTAAACATCTTTGATTCGCATAAGCTCCCATGAACACCAACAATTCACATAAGCCACTCTGGTTTATAATTATACTACCTTTTCAACTACTGAACAACAATCCTTTTCGTAAATGGTCCTAGCCCTTGGCTTGTAGTCCTTGCCCATTGCTAATAGTTTCCCGATAACTATGTTTTTGGAGTTTGTGCAAACTATTATGTCTATAATTATTCATCATTTTGGGGATGATAATTCCAATATGGCGAATAAAGCATCACTAGTGTTTCTAAGGGAGATGATGCATCTAAGCCATATATTTGACATCCCTTCTTACTTGGCAGAGTCCATAAAACTCTAATTACATCATTTTCCTACCACCTCATACTTCAAGTATTATTCCCTATTATTCTATCTGTTTGTGTACAACCATGTGGATGCGTTTGAGTTCTTGGGTCTCAGTCTGATGGTCCCCAATAAACAAAGGAAGTCATTTTTTTAATTGGGATGTTGTTGTTAGGAGGACACTAGATAATGATGGGTATTCCCAGTTCATATCCTCCTACATGGAAATTTCTTATAAATTTTTTCACAATGTTTCCCCTCTAAGCCCTCAACAAAAGTAAATCTTTCAACTCAGAAAGGACACTAGGGTGGGAGACTGGTATCTATTTGAGGATTACAAAGAGATTAGGGTCTATTATTATGAGCTTCCTCCTTACCACTTGCATGTATTCATGCCTATGAGGATATCCACCCTTGATTTCATTAGACAAAGTCTTAATGTGGACCAAGTACACTTTGTCCCAACCAAAAAGGGATATATGTTCAAGTTGGGTAAGCCTATAGGGCCTTTTATTGTTAACTCTAGACAGGCCTTCCTGGCAGCTGAGAAATTATTGAAGCAAATGAATTTTGATATGGGAGATGTTTGGCATTATGATCCTCATGGTGTGTTTGCAAAGAAAAGGGAAAGTGTAAAGGATTCAACTTATGAGCATGAATATAGGCCCAAGCTTGAATGGAGGGCTAACCTTGATTCGTGGCCTATTAACACACAAATGGAGATTGAGACTCCAACAACAAAGGATAAGGCATAGAAAAGGACCATTGGTGAGACAGGAGATGTAGAAATGGAAGATGTGCACACCAGAAAAAATCCCAAGACCCAAGAGATATAAGAAGAATAAATCAAGACTAGGTTGGTGGAGATAAAACTAGACCAACTAGGCTTCCAACCAACTTTGGAAGACCCACTGTAAGATGCCACCTCATCATCCTTAGAGGTAGCCATTCTGAGTTCAATAGGAAGTGCAACTACAACTGAGCCTAATTGGCCCACTGGAGAGGCCATTGAAGAAAGGAATAAGAAAATAAGGGAGGAGATGCAACAAAAAATGGCATCCCATTCAATACCATACTAGACCAGACTTCTGGCTACTATGGAATTGGAGAGAAATCAAATGAAATTCTTGTTGCATCACCCACTAGCACAATCACTACCATCGGGCTCCTAGTTCAAGGCCTTGGATGTTTCTTTAGACTTGGCAAGTGTCCCTCTACCTGATAAGATCAACTTCCATAGGAAAGTGGGAGAGATGTTGTACAATGAGATTAATCAAAATGTAATCACCATAAGCAAGGCCGAGAAGCTATTTGAGAAGGCTGCAACAATGTTAGAGTGGGAAAGAGCTAACTCAAAAGTTCTACATATGCAGAATGAGAACTTCAAGCAGTTGATTATGAAACCGGGGGTGAATCCAGAGGATAAAGTTGCATTTGAGGCCCTTCTTCAAAGATCACAAGTAGAGGTTCACGAGTTAAGACACAAGATGAAGATGCCAACCAACGAACATGTGCAGTCCAAGGAACTTGCACAGGTGGAGGAAGAGAAAGAGACCTTGGAAAAAAGAGTTCATAGACAAAAACAATGAGGTGGTGGCTCTTATGCAACAGGTAGCAAAACTTCAATTGAGAATAGAAACTCACATTTATATAGTGATGGTGCCTGAGAACCCTCAGAATCCCATAAAATAACCTACAAAGATCCTCACTGAGCTCCAAGTCTTAGAAGGGGAGATCAAGGAGGTGAAGAAGGACTTAGACACGACTCAACGAGCCCTGGAACAAAACGAAAAGCAGCTTGAGACTACCATGACTAATTTAGATTTGACTAGTAAGAACCTATAGGTAGTCAATCAGGAGATCTATGAGCTCAAAGGGAAATTGAAAGGAAATGTGTCCCTCTTGCAAGCTAACAATTAGTCTAGGATGAAATAATAACAGAGATGAAAAACAACTGGGAGCACATAACTCCGATGGATGAGCACAAGATTGTGATCAAGGAATATGAGTTCTTCATCCTAGTTACTAAAGAAGAAGATGAAAAGAATTCCTATATTTCCCAAAAAATCATCAAGTTTGTAAATGAGAAGCCAGTCAGTGAGTTGAGGGCTATAGATGTGGTGGATAGGGTGTCTTTTATCATGGAGATCTCTAAAGTAGTTTAGAAGGAGGAGGCTAGGGCCAAAGCTAATGAATTCCTAGACATGGTGCTGAAGGATGTGGCTACCTTCAACTTTGAGTTTGAGGAGAGAGTTAGAGAAAGGCTGCCTAATTGTTGGGATTTTGTGGGAGTACTAATCTTGTGGGAACAATACAGTTAGCTATTGGTTGAGGACAAGAGAAAGGTGGATTCATCTCATGAGAAGAATTCCACCTTGAAAGGTAAACAATGGTTAATTATCAAAGAAGGGATTTTCAAATGTTAGGATTGGTGAAGACCTTGTTCCGCCCTAGGTTGAACTATAGAGGGCTCACAAATCTCAAGATTTCATATCAATGATTCTTTCACGCTCCTCTATCAACTCCAACGCTGTAGCAAAGACGCAAACAATTTATCAATCCTCGAGTGCTTCAAATCATTGACCTAGCGATGCTGCCTCTTGAACTTGAATATCATGATTAAAGATACCGCTGATTGTGTCCATAATGAAACTTTGATATTTTATGTTTTATGTAAATATTTTGTTTTCAGAGACTCAAAGCTAGTTAGTTAGGATACAGATAGTAAAACCATGCCACTAAAAAACGATATTTTTGTTATGATGATTCACAGCCAAATTCAAGAAAGAATATTTTGTAAGAGGTTCTCTCTTTGAGGCCATATAAAAAATAATTTAGGACACAAAACTATTGTAGCTCCAAACAACTCCCTATTTTAACTTGGAAAATGAAGTACAACATTTGCAATAGTTGACTTCATCTTCTAAATTAAAATTTGATTTTTTTTTCTTAGTTTCGTCGTCCTAGCAATAATGGCTTAAAGAATTGTCTTCCTTTGAATCATTTAAATGTGGCGGGATCATGTGAAGCTCAAGAAACTCTTTGACATCTTAACATTCATTGGATCATGGGCATGGGAGGTATCGAATCTGGCATGGGTTTCGGTTAACAAAAAGCTGGTGGAGGTTCTTGAGTCAAACGCAGTTACTATATGCCATTTCCGGTTCTTATGGCAACAACGTTTAGTTAGGCATTGATTTTTTTGTTGAATCACCATGGAGAGTCAGGGAAAACGTTGGAGGGGACACATTTATATAAACACAGAAGATCTCAAAACGAAGGGGGGTTTAGAGATATGAAATCGCTGAGCTTATTTCCTGCACAGTGTTTTCGTCTGGATTTTTCCTCATAGCTGGAGCGATTCTTATAGCATAAGCTCGGTAAGGTTCAGCGTTTTCTGGTTTTGGATATCAGAGTTATTCAACTAAGTACAAACCATTCTCTGGTTTGTAAAGATTTTAACGACTCTGCTGCAATTCCTTTTGTTATTTGAAAAATCAAACTAATCAATTAGTTGACTTGATATTGTCAAAAGCAAAATGGTCTCTGCTTGTTTCCATGATTAGCTACGTGATGTTCATATATATATCAAGTTTTCGTTTTTTTTTGGGTTTAATGCTATAATATGGGCAATACATGTGGTTTGAAATTCACATTTTACTTGTGAAGTCTTGCGAAGTATTGCATGTATTTAATGTGAGTATTTTAAGAAAAAGGGACTTTTTTTTTAATAAACAAATCAACTTGTTTTCTGCTCTTTAGAACAAAAATTTAGTCATCTAATATTTTATTTGCGTTAGAATTGAACAAGTTTTCTTTTTCTTTTCTTTTTATGCATGGTGTTGCTTTTAAACTGGAATAAATGGATGTTATAGTAATAGATTTAAATTTATTAGTCATTTTTTTTATCTTCCTTATCCATAGTTACATGTTATTGGTTATATGTGTGGATGCTCCAGGTTGTATTAAGCTCATTTCAAGTCATTCAATAAAATATTTAAGCTCATTTCAAATCATTCGATAAAATATTTTTATAAATTGTAGGATGGTTTAAAGTGTTTTCTTAGTTAATATTTAGCTAAGAATCATTTTGTTTCACGTATATAGTTCAATACATTCATTTAGCATGTTGTGGAAACACTATAAATTCTGTGTTTGCAGTTACGCTCCTAACAATAGTCTATTTGAATTATCTTTAGTTTTTCGAATTCACTATGCATCACTCATTTTTGTGAACATTAGTTTGACCCTAGATTTGTAAATACATCGGTAGTTTATAATCAAGTTGCATATAGACTAATTTTCCTTGTACTATTTTCTCATCATGTTCTAAAAAAAAAAAAAAAAACATTTTCCCAAATCAAGTCTCTATTCATTGGAGCATCATCTCACAAAGGATAATTGGATCCAAAATTCTAGTTAGGATTGTCAACAATGGAAAAGGATCTAATCGAGATTCTAATCGTGTAGCTCCTCTCGTGTTGAGTCAGTTCATCAAGAACCAAGGGTTCTGAATTTTGTTTCAAGAGGGAATCTTTGCAAACTGTAAATGAAATGTATGCCCTGTTGAAGATTAATGAAAGCTTTTGGTAATTCCAGCTCATATGAATGTGTAGCATGTATCCTCTCGTGTGTTTGTTCCATATACCCTCACTCTTCTTCTTAGATTACATGTAATAGCAGCTACTCGATATGTTTTTATGAATTCATACAATTACACCCCATTTTTCTATATTCAAAAGATTTATCATGCCATTAGAGATGATTATCTTTCCTAGTTTCATTGTGATACCCATTAGTTCAACTTCCTTTCCTTCCCAAAACAATTTCAAGAAAATTCCTTGAAAATTAAAAGTTATCGTCCCTAAATATTGTAACCATTAGACTCCTGGTACAACATCAACACCGCCCATTGGAATGGAAAACATTAGACTATTCAAAACATATTCCCCCATGGCTAGCTTGATATTATGGCACTTTCCAGAGCAACTTATAGTTCCTCCATTTGAAACCATCACTTAACCCTCTAGTGTTGGATATATGACTAAATTCAATTCCTTGGCTATCCTATAATGAACAAAATTATGGGTACTACCCAAATCAATCAACACTATTAAATTTTTATTCTTGATATATCCTTCTATATTGAGAGTTAGAGGAGTGGTAATTCCTGCCAATGCATTACAAGATATGGTTGAATTCATTTCTTCTTTCTCTGGGATTGGTTCCTGGTATATATACTTCTATTTTGATGTTTTATGTTCTTTTTCTTCCCCCTCTTCACAATATATGTAGAGAAATTTCTTATCAACACACTTATGACCTTTAATGCATTTGCTATCACAAATATAACAAATCCATTTTTCTTTTTTTCCTCCAATTGTTGTGGCACCAATCTTGTAGGATGTGGAAGGCTAGGAGCAACAACACTTCCATCTTTATAGTTGTGAGTGGTAGACTTCCGTATTGCCATAATTATTCTTACAACTTTTCTTTCCACCCTAAATGTGTTCTCTACTGAATCAGGTTCCCAAAGGTGTACCTCATGTTGGATTTTATCCTTAAAATTCCCTATGAAGACATCATTCCTATGCTCCTCTAGAATATCAATTACCCTAATATTCATTTTTTTGAGGTCCTTAATGTGCTCCACCATTGAACCCTTTTGTTGGAGATTTATCAATTAGCTAACGAAGGTGTTTCTCTTTGTATCCTCATAATGTGCTATCATTTCATCCATAAAAATTAACCAAGTGACAAGTGGTTTACATGAACAAAGCCATCGATACCATACAAACTGATTGGGTTCTAAAAACAAAGATGAAATGTGTATCTTTTATATGTGTTGCACATCACGAAGATCAAAATATTGCTCCATATGTAGTATCCATGTTATTGTGTATTTTCCATCAAATTTCCTTATATTTATCTTTCGAATGTGGTGGTTCTTAAAACAAACATTGGAGTCTATAAAATCATAATTCATATTCCTTTTGTTCTCATCATGATTTTCATTGATTACCTTGTCACCACTGGGAAGCCTTTCTTGCAACAACTTTTTTAATCCTTCCAACTTGACATTCATCGTGTCCATTTCTACTTTAAAAGCCTCCATGTTTCCTTTTATTTTTTCTTCTATACCATCCATCTTAGATTCCAATTCATTTTTGGTTACTCTTCGTGAGAGCGAAATTTATTCCACTTGGTCTTGTAATTTTGATCTGTCATGCTGCATTTCTTCCTCTTCTTCACATGTCATAATAGAGCTTTCTGGATGCTTACTAGGTGTATCAATTTTTTTGTTTCAAGGAATTTTGGAATCAAACAATGATATGTATGCTTCACTATGCCCTTTGAATTACTTCAAACTGATTTTTCAACCAAAAGTTATTCAAAATTAAAAACATTACACACATTTTTCTTTCTTTTTAGGAGCTTGATATTGAAGTTGTTGTATCTATGTAATTTAGGGTTTTCAAGGTCTAGATGTTTATCCTATGGTAACCATATGAGTCTTTTTTCCAACCCCACAAGTCAGACCTTGATTGGATTCTTCAAGAAAGAGTTATGCCCAATCTCCCACGATGACCTGATTATAAATTAGTTAAGTAGATAAAAATTGTATGGAGTGCCACGTTCACTATTTTGAATTTCGGCCCAAAAAATAATAAAAAAAACACAACAATATGTAAGATTTCAGTCACTTTTTACGAAATTCAAATCTGATGCTTGGAGATAAAGTTATGACAATTTTCCCTAAGTCACCTATTTGAGATAAAATTTTGGAGCTTGCAAAAACCCTAACTTCCTCAGATCATATATTAAAAAATATAGTGAACCAAGTTCTAAAATTCGTCCACAAAGTTCACCAATATTTTGGATCCATGTGGTTTCAATTTTAGCTTCTGAAATCCCATAAAAAAAATTTATAGTGAAAATTCTAAGATGACCTGTTTGAAGAGGCGAAACAATAGAATCCAAAGATCTGACACCAAATGTTATGCAACCAACTCACAAAATAGAATAAAATATAGATCAATGATTAGAGAAATAGAATCTTAGAGGGAGAAACCTCCTTTACATCACATAAATGAATAATTCTAGGATAATACAAATGATAAAACCTCCTTGGTAAATATAGGTGATGCAGGAGGTTAGTGAAAACAAGGTGAAGTTTTCAAAATAGAATACTGGTTACTTTAGGACCAATCGGGTGCTTTCAACGGATTCTATTCGTGGCTCGCTTTACATGGAGGATCCCCACTTTTCACTTAAAACATCGGTCCCACGTTGACTTTCAATTTATAAACAACGCTTCAATCCACACCATTGATCTGTTCTCTATTAGATCCGACGATCAACGCTCAACTCGATCAACAAAACCCATCGGAATCACTCTACATTGTAGATCTCTTCTCTCCAGATCCAACAATCCTAACTCACCCTAATCAATAAAACAACTTGTTTATCCTCCACCATCGATCAACCGCATGCTAGATCCTATAGTTCACAAGGATATTGGGTGAACCACTTGCACAAAGAGTACCCACCTGATAAGGTGGTTTTCTCTTTCCATCCGAGTGCTACGTGTCACTTAGTTAGTGGAATCAGGTGACTCCCCCATAATACCACTTACAACTCTCTGTCCACACAATAACCACCTTCACTATTTAAAACCCACCTTTCGGATAGAACCATGTGTATTAACTCAGTACTTAAGTAAAACGCTTAATCAATGGTTTCAACATTTAATCGAAAGATTAAACATTAACACAAAATAACCATGATTTATGAGAAAATACATTAAACACTGAGATTTTCGTTTAAGGCATGAAAATAAAGGAAATACCTGGTTAACTGTCTGAACGTGGATACACAGAGTAAATGAGAGTCCACACTAGGAATACTATAGATACACGCTGAATCAATTTCATTAATATAATATTTGTTATAGAGTCTTTGCCCTCTCAGCTCAATTACATCAATATATTGATCTCTGTCTCAATCTCAAACCCTATCTAACGCTCAAACTCTCACCTCTCACTCAAACCTCAATCATCTGAGCTTGACTAATCTTTTTCCATTACATTTTCTTTCTTTTCTGAGTCAAACTCTATTCTAACTACACTAACAACCCAATCTCCATTTTTATTAGTCTAACAATCAAATCTCTGTCTTTAAGCTCTATTACACACCTATGCTAACAACTTAGCCTTAGTCTAAAATAAGACAATTTCCTAACTATTACAATAATGAAGTATAATTCATCTTTGAGAGATCCAACCCTCTCTACTAAAACTAACTTTTTGACCACTCAGGTCATGAAATTCAACTCTTTTAGCTACAACAAGTGAACAATAAATCACATTGCTGGCTAAATTCAGATGTTCATGCATCAGACTGTTGGGGAAGAAAAGAATCATCCCTCAGACTTTAAGGGTTTACTCCATACTTTTGCAACTTTGCTGCTGTCAACCAACTAGCATCCTCCACTGTCTTTCCTTTCCATTTGACTAGATATTGAAAATAAACTTGTCCTCTGGTTCTTTCGGTTACTCTTTTCTACAAAAAAACTTCCACCTCTTACTTAACTGTCTTTGGAATTTGTTCTTCCTAGTTAAAAGTTTGAACTTCCTCTTCTGTAGTCTCCTCCTATAGCTCTGCCTCTGTCTCTTTGTATGGATACAAACCTGCAACATTGAAGATAGGTGATATCCCAATCCCTTCTCGCAATTCAATTTCATAAGAATTACTTGAATACTTTCTTATAATTCTACATGGTCCTATCTTTTTCATTTTCAGTTTATTGTATGTCTTAGCAAGAAATATTTATTTTCTCAAATACACCATCACTAAATATCCCACTTGGAATTCTTTCTATCTTCTTTTCATATGTGCTCTTTGTTTGTATTTGCCACTTCTTTCTTGCAATCTTCCTTTGAAATCTTCTTATAGTCTCTGCATCTGCTCTGCAAACTCTTCAGTTTTTTCACTTATGATCTCCTGTTTACCCAAATCTCTTAGCTCATACACAACTCTTAGATTCATCCCAAAAACAATTTGAAATGGACTCATTCTAGTACTTCGGTTTGGAGTGTCATTATAAGCAAACTTAGCCTGAGCTAGTGATAAATTCCACTGTTTAGGACTTTGATACACTAAACTTCTCAATATGTTCCCCAAGCTTCGCTTTACTACTTTAGTTTGTCCATCTGTTTGAGGATGGTATGCTAAACTGAAACTAAGGTTAGCTCCTAGTTTCTTCCAAAGAGTTCTCCAAAAATGCCCCATGAACTTTGTATCTCTATCAGACACAATAATTACATGAAACCCATGTAATCTTACAATTTCTGAAAAAAATAGATTAGAAATATGTGTTGCATCACTAGTCTTCTTACATGCAATGAAATGTTCCATCTTAGAAAATCTATTTACCACAACATAAATAGAATCATTCCCCATTTGAGTTTTAGGTAACCCCAAAACAAAATCCATGCTAATTGCATCCCATGGTCGGTTTGGTATTCGAAATGGCTGGTACAATCCTAGCTTCTCCCTTTAGCATTTTGACATATCCCGCACTTCTCAACAAATATATTAACATTAGTCTGCATCCTTGGCCAATAGTAAAAAGTATTTACTTTAGCAAAGGTTTTGTCTTATCCAAAATGACCAGATAATCCTCCACTATGTTTCTCTTTTATCATGTTTTCCCTCATAGAACATTTGTGAATGCACAACTTGTTACCTTTAAACAATAAACCTCCTTGGATAAGATAATCTAACCACTGACTTCTGTTATGAACTATTGGATTTTGAACTGCTGTATGGATATATTTGAAATCTGCGTCATCTTTATACATTTCAACCATTTCTTCAAATCCTACGACACCAACTTTGAATTCTCGCATAATAAAACTTACCCTCTGTAAAGCATCAACAAATTTGTTCAACTTACCACTTGTGTGGTTTATCACAAAAGTAAAGCTCTGCAAAAAATATACCCATTTGGCATGTTTTTGGTTCAATTTTGGTTGGTTATTTATGAACTGCAATGCATGGTTGTCAGAATACAATATAAACTCCTTTGGTAGCAAATAATGTCTCCATTTCTTTAAGACCTGTACAATAGCATAAAAAATTTTATCATAAGAAGAATACTTCTTCTTAGCTTCAGTTAGTTTCTCAATAAAGTATACTATTAGTCTTTATTCCTGACTCAAAACTTCTCCAATTGCAACTCTACTAGCATCTGTTTCAACTTGAAATACCTTTTCAAAATCAGGTAAAGCCAAAACTGGTTTCTCGGTGATTTTCCTTTCCAGCAACTTAAAATTCCCGTCTGATGCTTCTATCCACTTGAATGGTTGATTAGTCTCCTTGATTGTTTCAGGAATTGGTGCACAAATCTGAGTAAAACCTCTAAGAAATTTCTTATAAAACCTTGCAAGACCATGAAAGCTTCTTACCTCAAATATATTCCTTGGAATAGGATAGTTCCAAATTGCTTGGACTTTCTCTGTATCCATTTTCAATCCTTCTTTAGAAACTATAAATCCCGAGTAAATTAATTCTTCCTTCATGAAACTACATTTCTTCAGATTTATCAGTAGTTTAGTTCTTAAAACCAACTTAAGATGATCTAGATGTTCTTCTTTACTTTTGCTAAAGATTAGAATATCATCAAGACAAACAATAACAAGCTTTCCTTCATATTCCTTTAAGCCTTCATTCATCAATATCATGAATGTGCTAGGTGAATTAGTGAGTCCAAAAGGCATCACTAATCACTCATACAACCCACTATTTGTTTTAAATGTAGTCTTCCATTCATCTCCTTCTCTAATTATTATTTGATGATATTCACTCTTCGGATCTATTTTAGTAAAATACTTTGATCCACTCAAACAATCCTTCAAATCATCCATGTGTGGTAAATGAAATCTATACCTGATTGTGATCTTGTTTATGGCTCTGGAATCTGTACACATTTGACATTCACCTCCTTTCTTTGGACTGAGTACTGTTGGTACAACACATGGACAAAGACTCTCTCTGATTAGTCTGTTATCCATCAATTCTTGAACTTGTCTTCCAACTTCTACATTCTCTTGAGGAGTTAGTCTGTATGTCGCTTTGTTTGGCAAACTTGCTCTTGATATTATATCAATATGATGACTAATACTCCTGATTGGTGGCAATGCATTTGACAACTCATCCACAATAATATCATCAAAATCATTCAACAAAGTTTTGATTTATTCAGGTAAATCATCTAAGTTTGTGGAAGCCAAAATTACCTTAGGTCTCCCTATGATAGCAAAATGCATTTATTCACCTTTTTCAACCTCTTGCAACAACTCCTTTCCACTCATTAGCATAACACTGTTTCCAGGTGCTCCCTTGTTAGCTTCATCCTTTAATGGTAGCAGTGTATGTTTATTTCCATCCTTCTCCAAAGTATAAGTATTTCTCCTCCCATCATGAATAGCTCTCCAATCAAACTATCAAGGTCTTCCCAGCAATGCATGGCATACATCCATTAGCATTACATCATGCATTATCACATATTTGTAAGTACCAATATGTATCTCTACCTTGCATTGTTCTGTCACAATGATTTGATGTCCTTTCTGCAACCATGACAATTTGTAAGGAGTAGGGTGTAATGCCTTCACCAATCCTATCTTGTCCACCATCTTTGTAGAAACAAGGTTATCAATGATTCCACTGTCAATTATCACTTTACAACATTTACCTTTGGATTTGCACGTAATTCTGAATAAACTCTTCCTCTGAGCTAGTTCTCCAATCTCTTTCTATGCCTTAAGCAATGCCCTTTTCAACAACATGGATTCTCCTACTTCAAGTGATTCTTCCTTGTCTAAAATTTGAGTTTTTTCTTCCTTTGCCTCAGCCACATTCAAATTCCTCTGACTTGTTGTTTTATTATGAGGAAAGTCCCATGATCCATGTCCCCATTCTCCACATATATAACACCGAATATCTCTTCCTCAACCGCTTCCTCTAGGTGTAAATCTTCCTCGATTAAAATCTCCCCTCTGTGGTGGTCTACTACTTGAAATTCCTACTTCATGCTCATGTTGTTGACCCCTTAGTCTGGTAGTTCCTCTACCTCTTACTGAACTTACTCCTCTATTCCTCTGATTCTATTTTCTCAACATCTTCTTTTTTGCCCTCAAACTTGCTTGATAGGCATCTTCAATAGTCTTTAGACTCAACAAGCTGATCTCATCCTAGATGTCATACCTTAAGCTATTGATATATCTGGCTACCTTCTCGATGTCATCCTCTGCATGTCCTTCTCTAATACTAAATCTATAAAACTCTTATGTATATTCTTTAATAGACATTCCTTTTTGCCTTAAATTCTGCAATTATTTGAAGATATTTAACTGATAATCATTAGGAATAAATTTAGCTTTCATTTTACTCACCATTTTATCCCATTGCTTGATCTTGGACTTTCCTTTTCTCATTCTGGATGTCTGTAGTTCATCCCACCAAATAGTTGCATGACCCTTCAATTTGGTAATTGCAAACTTCACCTTCTTTTTGTTGTCAACTTCCTCTTCATAGTCAAAATATTTATCAAATGAACCAATCCAATCCATTAGCTCTTCTGCGTTGAGACTCCCTTCATACGTAGGAATTTCCACCTTTGGTTTTCCTCCTACTTTCACCAACATCTTGATAACTCTGGTAGTTTCATTTTCCTCCTCTTCTTTTTCCTCAGAAGATTCTTCTTTAGCACTGTCAACTCCTTCATCAGGTGTTCTTCTTTGAGCAGTCTAAATTGTTTAAATTCTCATACGCAAAATCTAGATCTCTTCCAGTAGAACTAAATTTACTTTAGGTATTCCTTAACCAAAGGTAGCTCCTCTCCTCGTGGCATGTTTACTCCAATCAACCTTAATCTCTATGCTCTGATACCAAATAACGCACGAGGTTGGTGAAAACAAGGTGATGTCTTCAAAATAGAATATTGGTTACTTTAGAACCAATCGGGTGCTTTCAACGGATTCTATTCATGGCTCGCTTTACACGGAGGGTCCCCACTTTTCACTTAAAACTTCGGTCCCATGTTGACCTTTGATTTATAAAAAATGCTTCAATCCACACCATTAATCTCTTGTCTATTAGATCCGACAGTTAACACTTATCTTGATCAAAAAAACCCATCAGAATTACTCTGCGCCGTATATCTCTTCTCTCCTTATCCAATGGTCTTGACTCAACCCGATCAACAAAACAACCCATTGATCCTCCACCATCAATCAACTGCGTGCTAGATCCTATGGTTCTCAAGGATATCGTGTGAACCACTTGCATGAAGAATACTCATCCGATAAGGTGGTTTTCTCTCTCCACCCGAGTGCTACATGTCACTTGGTTAGTGGAATCGGGTGACTCCCCCGAAATACCACTTACAGCCCTTTGTCTGCCCAATAACCACCTTCACTATTTAAAACCTGCCTTTCGGGTATAACCATGTACATTAACTTAATACTTAAGTAAAGTGCTTAATCAATGGTTTTAGCATTTAATTGCAAGATTAAACCTTAACACAAAATCACCAAGATTTATGAGAAAATAAGTGAAACACTGAGATTTTTGTTTAAGGTGTGAAAATAAAGGAAATACATAGTTAACTATCCGAATGTGGATGCATAGAGTAAACGAGAGTCCACACCAGGAATACTACAAATAAACGTTGAATCAATTTCATTAATATAATATCTGTTACAAAGTCTTCACCCTCTCGACTAAATTACAACAATATATTGACCTCTGTCTCAATATCAACCCCTCTCTAACACTCAAACTCCTGCCTCTCACTCAAACCTCAATCATCACAGCTCGACTAATCTTTTTCCATCACATTTTCTTTCATTTATGAGTCAAACTGTATTCTAACTGCACTAACAACTCGATCTCTATTTTGATCAATCTAACAATCAAATATCTATCTTTAAGCTTTATTACACACATATGATAACAACTTAGCCTTAGTCTAAAATAAGACAAATTCCTAACTATTACAATAATGAAGTAAAAGTCATCTTCGAGAGATCCAACCCTCTCTACTAAAAATGACTTTTTGACCACTCAAGTCACGAAATTCAACTCTTTTAGCCACAATATGTGAACAATCAATCACATTGTTGGCTAATTCTAGATGCTCCTGCATCAATAGGAGTCAAAGGGGTCACAATATAATCAGAGCCTACATCACAATAATAATGTAAGGGCATAAAAATAACAATAATGGGATTCTATGGTGGCACAAAAATAAAAACATGGGGGATACATAGGCACAACAATAACAATAAGGGGTGTTGAGCATTGGCCAACTTGGTCCAATTTTTGGGTAAAAGACCCCAAAAAAGAAGTAGTGGACTCTGCAGAGCTAAAAAGTCTATATTCATCGCGCAGACTTTTAGGGCTTTTGAGATGGGATAAAGCCCTTATTTTGTAATAGGTATCGAGTAGTATTCCTTGCTTTATGGATCCATGGTATGTGGACCATGGTTTTCAGATATATTAAATGTATAAAAGGATAAATAATACCTTAGTGAAAATAAATCATGAAAGCGAGTAATGAACATCATAAGTGAATCTCTGTTTTTGCGTCTGTAGTCTATATTTTTGGAGAAGGCTCCACAACTGAGTGCACAAAGACCTTGAAGATTCTATAGCTAAGTGCGCATACCACCTACAGCTGGGTGCACGGGTCAAAGAAGTGAATGTACCTAAAGAACTATTTAATAAAGAAGAAGCTTTGGTGAAGTATTGTATCTATGTATATGTTAATTGTCTACTATTGTGTATTTGATTATGTATGCTTTTCACTGAATTATATGAAGACCTATAAGAGATATTGTTATTTGTTAGAGTTTATGCATTTTTGTAAACTAATAATCTATGTGAAGTTATTATGCATGAAAAGTTACAATATTGACATACAATAGAACTAAATACATGAAGCCACTTCGCGGATATCCCTTTAGTGGTAGAAACCTAGTTCTGCAATCTCCCCTAACTGCTTCGGGTGAGACTATGAGTTGCTTCTCGCTTGATATCGAAATGGCCAATAGTTGAGGGTTTGGTGTGCAACACACTTTGAACCTAGGTCAAGCCTCCTCAAACCAACAAATGGTTCCCTTGTTGGGACCGAATCTTCTCAAAGGGATATGATTTGGTGTCCACTGAATAAATAACTCTAGGAGTGGGTTGAATAGAAAGAAAGAGAATTTGTAGAAAAAGAGAATAGAAACTCATGTTTATCTACAAAATATTGGTTGCAGAGATATGTCTTTGAAGATCAATACGGGATCTTCTTTGGTTCATTCCACATTGAATTTCTTGAGTGGATATCTAAGTTAGCTAAGCATAAGAACCGTTTCAAAGGCGGAGAACCTAAGAAGTGGAACCTTGATTTGATATAGTGTCTTAAGAGAATCGATAACAATATCTCAAGGGATATTGATTTCTAGATTGATAGAATTTTGGGAGGATTTATAAATGAGTTTGTGATCGACCAAATCGTGTCCTATAGTGAAGTTGAACAAATATTTTTCAAAGGACCTCGAGGTAAGTTTTTAAATTCTCTGAAGCTATGAATTAAAATGTTATTGTGTGAAAAAAGGGATTTTGTTGATGCAATTAGATTAATGTTTAGGAAACGAAGAAATAAGACAGAACCAAGAGATACATGAAGTGGAAATGATATAGAATAGATCTAAAGAATTTTATTGAGGCTGACTATAGTCCTTTGGTTGGACCTGAGAACGAAGAAGAAAGAAGTAACTCTACAAGCTTACGATATTTCCCCACCAATCCTAAAGGCGCATCGAAGTCAAGGGCTGAAAAGAATCAGGGTGTCTGTGGGATTTCCTATCCATCCACCCCCCTCACACCCATCCCCCTAACCATAATTCCCCTACACCTCCATCTCTACCTAGCCCCTTGTGAAGAAGAATGGTTGATCTGATTAAGATACCTATCTTTAGAGGACTGGGAACAAAGGACCTTGACTAGTTTTGGTTCGTAGCTAATGCAATATGGATGGCAAGATAGATTAATAATGATGATGTAAAGAAGGCACAACTTGTCACATCACTAAGAGTAGGTCGCTAACATGGTATATGAAATACTCTGTGGGCAAGCTTAATGCTACATTTGATGAAATTAAGAAGGCCTTGGTAGCAGAATTCAAGAAGCCAAAATCAAAATCATAGTGTATCACAGAGATGAAAGAGATCAAGCAAACACCAACTAAATTTGTGTGGGAATTGGATTAACGATTCAAGGTTTTTATGGTTCAAGTGAGCTTTGAGATACCCCCACAAAAACATAAGGAATTTTTCATTGCCATGCTATTCTCACATATTAGGTTACCATTAACACAACAAAAGATTGGGATGCAGGCTGAAGCATTGGAGATCGTGATAAAGTTGGAAGCCTCGCCAGTTGGACATACTCATGTAGGAGAATCAGATAGCTACATTTACCCTGGAATTTCAGGATCTAAAGAAAGATAAAGAAGTCAGACCAAAAAGATCTGAATTTTGGTGTAGGAAGTGTAAAGTGGAAGGTAATTATAAAGATCAATGCCCAATATTCAAAGATTATATTGCAATCGGCGCACCTAATCTAGTAAATCCTGGTATGTGGTGCGAAATTTGTAGGATGTGAGGTCAAAATCGCTTTGAAGACTGTTATCTACTATATAAATATATACAGACCCTGCAACAACTATTTTGTAACTTTTGTAGGTCAGTAGGCCATGATGAAAAAATTGACAAAGTTATGACTTGATGATGGAGCGCATTGCTAATAGTTATAGACTACAAGCCAAAGGACACGGACATGAAGAGTAAGGCCAACACACTTGGCAAGGAGGATTTCAACGATAAGAATGGGGATGAGTCAAAATTATCTGCTATAACTGTGGACAGGCAGGACACTTCACAAGAGACTATCAGAACTTGACGACAACCTGCAATTACTGTAAGGCTTTTGATTATGCCATAGAAGAATGTGTCATCGTCATCGGGAAGATACAGGAGAAAATAAACCAGAAACCTGTAGCGAATATGAAAATGATGACTGCTAAGCTAAAGAAGATCAACCACACCTCGACATTGTAATAAGATGCAGAACCTCGACTAGGAATGACAAGGCCAATAGAAAAAAGGAATTTGAAGGCACGTGGATAAGGAAAACCACTGAAAAGGCTCCTGTATTTGATATCTTGAAGGAAAAGAAAGCATTCATGGAGGTGAGCCAAATCTTTATGGATGATGGGGCCTTGACCTCTACCATGCAACCAACTCAGAAGGATAACCACGAAGTAGTACTGGTTGCGACACAAGAGGTGGATCCAAATGTTTTGAAGTCTTTTATACATACCTAGATGAATTTGTTGAGGAATCAAAAAGATGTGGAGGGATTACAAGAACTGATAGACTCATGTACTTCTAGAGATATACCTCAGAGCGAGATGCATGTAGTAAATAATCTCCATAGACACAAGAAAAGAACAAGGAAAGAAATGAGACTTACAACACAGATTCGAGAGTATGACATGGATTAGGTTATCTTAGACCTGGGATCTGATGCTAATGTCTTGCCAAGATAGACTTGGGAATCAATGGGTACCCAAAGTTGTAATGGTATACTATTCAATTTAATATGGAAAATCAATAGAAAATCTTACCCCTAGGAAGGTTGCCTATTTCCACAGTGGACATCAATGAAGTGTGCACTACCACTAACTTAGAAGTGATTGAGATAGTAGATGATAGTAATCCTCACTCGTGTTACTTGGATTAGATTGGGAATTTGACAAAATGGATATAATTAATATGAAGAAAAGGAGAATGATATTCGAAAGCAATAATATGAGGGTTATTATTCCATTGGATCCATTTGAAGGGGCGAGGTATACAGAGCCTGTCAGAGAGGAATATAGCATGGATGACTTTGATAATATCTATCAGATCATAATGAAGGAAGAATAAGGGATCAATCCCACTGCAGATGGAAAGTTGACTTAGGAGAAAGATAATTCCAGTACCTCAGATTCAGAAGAATAATTGGAGAACTGGAAGAATAGATTGCATGAAATATCTACAAGGTGATGTGCAAGGATCACCAAAGTAGTGCACTGCATGACAATTGAGGTATGTGATTTACCTTTATGTGATGGTTTGGGTGATGTAAATACTTTCTTTAAAGAGTTTGAAAGGTGGGTACTAGAATGTTAGAGAATGTTAGCACTAGATCAAGTGTTGATGGCTATACCTGCGAGATGTTGGGGTATGCATAAGAATAATATAGGAGAATGGAAGAAATGTAGAAGGTTGATCTGGGTGAGATTTGCATAAGTAGAAACAGAGATCGCAGATAACTATGATGTCCATAATTATCCTAGAGACCATGTACAACTATGTATGATACTTGGAGAGACATTCCATGAGAAGAATAGGTGCATGGTTTCATCCATACCCTGGAAACAATCCATCAAGACTGGTATTTGGAAACAAAAATTTGACATGGCACTACTAGCTAGGAAGGAATGGTGGGTGGATTTGTGATGACATCCATGTTTGAAGATGACTGCCCACATATAGATGCAATGTTGAATATAGTTAAGAAGAATATTTTTGAAAACCAAGTTCTAGTTATCTGGCAACTTGATTGGGTTGCACAAATCCGAAATGTGATGGAATTCTATAACCTTACTGCAGAAGAGGACGAAGATCCTCACACCATTGATATCAAAGAGACAAAAGGACATCGCGAAGTGAATGGAACTGTCTTAGGAGGAAAGATCTGTCGATGGTTATTATTATTCCAAGAATATGACTTCAAAGTTGTAGTGAATCCGGGAAGATTGAATGATGGGCCAGATCATATATCCACAATAGAGAAGAGAGAAGAATCTATAAGTCTTCAAGATAACTTGTCTGATGCACAACTGTGTGCAATTAAAGTTTTACATGATCACTTCATAGATATTATTCAATTTTTGTCCATAGGAATGGCACCCATGGAGTACACTACAAAGAAAAAGAAGGAATTGGTGGTTCAAGTAGCTGATTTCGCACTAATTGCCAGAGACTTGTATAAAATGGGACATGATGAAGTACTACATAAATATGCCCCTGAACATGAAAGACATAACATTCTAATGGAAGCTCATGGAGGAGTCGTAGGTGGGCATTATGCAGGAAAAGCCACTGTGCAGAAGATTTAGAGAGTCGGGTTACGGTGGCATATAATGCATAAGGAAGCAAAAGAATTTTGTCAAGCATGTGATGTGTGCCAAAGGAAACAAAAAGCCATCTAGAAGATATGAAATGCCACTAGTACCCCAGGTGACTTTGCAGGCTTTTGATAAATGGGAAATTAACTTTGTTGGACGGATTAGTCTACCGGGGAAAAAGACTGATCCAAGATATATCATCACCATGACAGATTATTTGACAAGATAGGTCGAGGAAAAATTGGTAAAGGATTGCAGTGCAAAAAATGCTACGAAGTTCATTTTCAAGTATATATTGTCTAGATTTGGCTACCCAAAGATCTTGATGAGTGACCAAGGGACACACCTTTTGAATAAGACGATTGAAGCACTAATTGAGGAATTCCAAGTTTACCATCAGAGGAGCACTCCCTATTATCCTCAAGAAAATGGGATAGTGGAAGCTTTTAGTAAGATTATGGAGAATGCATTGACCAAGGTCTTCAACATAAATAGAGATGACTGGAACTTGAGGATTCCAGTGGTGTTGTGGGCATATAGAATGACACACATGAAATTTACTGGGCAGACACCTTTCAGGTTGATATATGGACAAGAAGAAATTATGTGAAAGGAATACATTTTACGAAGCCTAAGAATTGCATATGTCAAAAATATGGTAGACCCCAACCCGATGAATGAGAGAATGTCACAAATACTAGCTTTAAAAGAAGACAAATTCATAGCAGGATTCCATCAGCAGGTGTAGAGAGCAAGGGAGAAAACCTGGCATGAAATGCACATCAAGAAGAAGATATTTCGTGAAGGAGTTCTTATATTATTATATGATAGTAAGTTAGAGAAGTTCCTGGGAAAATTTAAAACACATTGGTTGGGGCCATATTGTTAGGATATTCTAACACATAGGAAATAGTTAAGTATAACTTGGTCTAGTATAGAGTTAGGTAAAGTGTGTTTCTTTACTATGTACTTTTGTAACTTACAATCCGACTGTCATGATATGTAGTGATCCAACGGTTCATTCTCTCCTTGGTATTACCGACACTTGATCTGTGGCTTAACACCCGATTGGTCCATGATCTCTATTTAAAGAGCATGGAGGGTCATTTGTAG
>APFE031105969.1:357659-369543 GCA_000404065.3 Pinus taeda | reverse complement strand
AGTAGCAAATATGGAACATCGCTGCAAGCAAAGCATGACATATTTGGCCTGTAAATATGTCGATCACGAAAGGTGAATACCTGCTATGAGCAGGAGGCTAACAGTGGCTCCACTTGGGGATGGCTTTTCCTCGTGAAAAGTCAAGAACAACAGGTCAGAATGCCTTGTCCATTAATTGATGCTGTTCTCTGCAAAATTCTCTTTGCCAGTTGCCTTATTAATCATACCTACCTATCCTAACCAGCACTTGCTTTGCTATCAGGTGAAATCAAATAACCAGTGCAGCCACTTAAGCAACTGAAGAAAGAGATGAACTGGCTCACTGATTGTTAATGAACTTGGAAGCACTATTCAGTCATGTGCCCCCATGATCAAAATTGTGGTATAGAAAGGCCGCTGCTGATGTATTTGGTCCTCACAGAGAAAGCATGCTAAAGAACTTGAGTTAAGAAGCAGTTCCATGTAGTCTGCTATAGGATCAATAAAAACATCATGTGGGATAGCTTCTTCTGGGCCTTCTTGGTCGGATGGAACAGTTGCATCCTCGGTAATAAGCCCTACAACTAAATCTTCACTCTTTGCCTTGGAAACATAATTATCCTCAATCTGTAAGTCAGAAGGTAGTACTATTTCCTCATGACTTGGGGAAGGAAGATTTTGAAAAAATTCTTCAGGATTGCGAAAATGATATGACTGGATTTGAGATTGCAAGAGTTCAAATTCATTTTCATATCTTTCAACAACTAAATCAAGAAAAAGGTTATGCGAGCCTCCTGCTGTTTTTAACAACACCAATCTGAAAAATTCTTCATCAAGCTCAAATTCTGATAAACTCTCCCTGAATACAGCTAAAGCTTTATCAAATAAGAGATCTTCCACGAACCCGGTCATCCTGTCTTACTGATAATGCTTTGGAATATGGACTATTTGGTTGTAGAATTGGTTCGTTCCTCAGTGGAGTCTTGAATGAAAATGAAGTGGAGTCGCCAAGTGGATGCCTTTACTTTGGAGTGCCTGATCTCTGTCCACCATCAAAGATCAGAACTAAACATGAAAAGCTCTGAAGAAAAGGAGCACTTTCTCCAGAAAGCGGGGTTTACAGTGATGAACAAAATGATTCAAGTCCCCAGTGGAGTCGCCATTATGTTAACACTCAGGTTGCCCCTTGGCTCCTTAAGGGATACGGCCGAGGTAACCACAGACCAAGCTTTGGACTGCCGGTCCTAGCCTACCAGCAGTCAGAGAGGGCTCTCTCTTCGGGATTTAGCTTTGTTTAGGAAATGATTTCAGGCTAGTTATTATGCACATGGGTTTTTGTTTGAGTTTGGCGGGATGGATGATCTATTCAGGCCGAGTTGGCATGCGAAGCGTAAGAGGTTTAGAACATTGGGCATGGAGTCAAAGATGTGGACTGAAGGATGTGTTTTCTTTGGCAAAGAAGGGACTACAGAGCAGGATAGCTACACAAGGAATAATATCATGTTTGAATGAGGATTAAATGGATGTCAGGGAATGAAAGGCAGCTAAGAAACTTTCATTATGCTAACAGAGTGAACGTGACTGAACATTCTATAGGAGCAATCAAGAAATTCCTACAACAATATTCATATAGGGAGGAAACTGCTGTAAATATGAGCCTAAGAGTAATTCATATTCATAGGCTAATTTAGAAGGAAAACATAGAGAAAAAACAGGAATTGAGGACAGAGCACGGCTAAGTGACATCTGAACTATTCTTTCTTCCTGCAAGTTTAGATCATGACACAGATATGATATAGCAAACATAGCAACTGTAGAAAGAGAGGAGGAAAACTTATTAGTCCATGAAGAAGCACGAGAATTCTGTAATCTTATTCTTCAGCCATCGAATCCACATTTAGACAGTCCAAAGACAAATGTTCCAGCAAGCTCTGTTTATTAAATCTCTTAGAGCGTACACAACAAGTCTCAAAATGAGATTATCAATCAAACACCTCTCACCCTTTGAACAACGAACATCGTTGTTTAAATAGGCAAAATATCTATTACAAACAAATCTCAGATAGATCTGATGGAGTCACATCTTCTAACCTAGTTTGTACTGAAATAAATGCATAAATATCTATTTAAGCTGCGCTGGAGGCAGCAGCAACAAAATTGAGTTTAATTATGGGTCATTTCTTGTGATGCGCTGGCTATTTGGCCATAACTGCGCCTTGAATACTAAAACAATACCCATATGTGTCTCTGTACACCTGTACACCGCTTCTGCAACAGATGGGCTTTAAATCCTTTTATCAGCACCGTTTAAGCGGTTCCGCTGCTTCAGGTGGCTTTAATACGTTTAATAATGACTTGGTGATCTTTGATGGCTCTGAGCCGCTTTATTTGACTTTGATGAACGTCTTTGAACTGTTCAATCACCTTTTTTGCTTGCCCAGAGATAGATTTAATGAATTCAGAATATTTCTTTACCAAATCTTTCAATTTAGTCTCATCTAAATATTCGTTGGCTTCATCTTTAAGGGGCAATTTTATCTTTGTGCCACGTCCAAGTGGTTCATTCTCTGTATCTTCAGATACCGCAAAAGTTCCATCAACTTTCGATTCCCCTGCCTGGAACTCGAATTTCTGGGCACTGGCCCGCAATGTCTTTCGGGAAATAGACTCTGACTCCCTCTGCGCAACATTTGCGTCCGTAGAGAGTGCATCTGGAATGGCTCCACCGATGCCTTCCTTTGCATGTTGAACTATTGATGTATGTGCTGGCTTAGTCATTGCTTGCATTCTAGCCTCAAAATTGGCTATATCAATCCCCTGAATGTGAATCTCAATTGGTATAGGACGCACACCAGGTGGAAAATTGAAAAGCCCATGTGCTATAGCACCAATCCACTCTCCACGATCTTTAGCATTTGCAAGTGAAGTAGAAAGAGCAATAATGCGGATACGATTTTCAATTTAGCTTGAAATATATCTCATATTTGCATAAACTTCATATACCACCTTTGAAAAATCCACTTCATCGGTTAATCTGTCATCATTACCTCTATACCGTGCTATACCTTTTAGGTGATCACCAGATAGAAGCGACAAGCCAACTCCACTTTGCCTGTTTTTATAGAAATGCTTACATGATTCCAACTTGTCTAAACTTATTTCACGCTGAAGCTGGGTGCCTGCCCCTTGTACAAAGAGCATATGTGGTAAATTTAGGTTATCCCAAACATAACCTACAGTGACACCAGGCTCTAAAGTATCAGTTTCTGTTAACTCCTTTTGATGAAATTGAATTGATGCTTTGCAAAGACCGTTAACTATTCGATATGGTAAACTTTCAGGAGATTGCATTTCAAAGTGCATGATCAATGAACTTCTTTCTTCTTTGACATCAACAACCGCAAAACGTGGTTGCCTCTTCTCCTGGAAGCTTTCTAATTGAGAATTGTCATGACTATTCGAGCAACTTCTCATTTTCAGAAAGAAGCGCCCCAAAGAAGCAGAACAGATTGGTCCAGACCAGCTCCATCCAGGTTCCTTCAAAGAAAATTGAACAAATAATGAGGAATTTGTCCCTGAAACTCTGGGCATGTTGAAAATGTTATCCCTGGGACAAACAACTTTTTCTTCACCCGCCAAGATTTTCATACGAAGAATAGCTTTCTGTCCAGGGCTGAGTGCTGTCACAGCATTCGCAGTTTCCTGCATATCACATTGAAAGTCCAAAATGTTCTCACTTGATTGATTCAGAGCAATATATCTTGGGATAAGATGAATAGTATGTGTTGGTTCCAAGCGTTTGGATGAAGACCACTGGGAATTAATACCCATCTTCACTATGTCCTTGAAACTAGTTTCTTCCTGAACTACTAAACTAATTTCCATGAAGCCAGAGAAATTTTCCAAATCTACTAATGATGCAATTGCTTTTTCTCCCACTCTCCGAATGAGTATCTTGTCATGCTTCTCAAACCACGAAATTCTGGACATAGGATTGAGAGGAATTATGTTGCCTGATCCATGAGCTGGAAAATGTTCATCTACTTTTCTTGTCTTGGGTGTTGCATTCACCTGTTCTGAACGTCTGTTTTTGGCTGTTCTCATGGGGCTTGAAAGCTTATCTGCAGAGTCTAACATCGAATGATCTTCACTATGAAGATCATCTTTACCAACCTGTTTTAAATTATCATTCTCTACAGATTTTTGCCTGTCTGAAATAGAACCCCCTCTTACTTTTGCTCTTGAGACTATAGATTCATCAGGTTTTTGTACCCTTTCGAAACTTCTTGACTCTCCCATATGAGATCTTGAACGCCCTTTTCTCCTTTTACTTTCTGAATTGCCCCTCTTCACTTGTGCTAATAGAGGTTCCAACTCCTCCCGTTCAAGGTCTTCTTCATCACCATCTTCATATGTTACCTTGTACCAAGAAGTTTCTTGATCAAATCCAACTACTTCACCCATGTACTCTTAATGATGACCCATATGAAACTGCCAAATTCTGACCAGCCGTAGCACTGACTGTAGGCATACTAAAAACAAAAGGCTTTACAGAATGTGATCCAGAATGGACTGCAGAAGATGACATAGTTGCAACTTCTGAGTCTTGCGCAGAAGATTCAGCAGATGTACTACTATGTTCTATACAGGACATAGATGATGCAAAGAGACTTGGTCCCTGCAACAAAGAGGAATGTTGAAAGTTCCCACCCAACTTGGGAGGTGATGTTATAGGGACAAAACGAGTCTTGATTGATTCAGGTGTTTCTGTTGCACTATCCACATGAAAAGCATTAATTTGAGAAGATGCTGGTTCATTTGGTTTTGTGGAGAGTTTTGATCTCTCATCAATTTTGGAGGTATTTTCTTTGAGTGCACTGCCTCCAGATGTCATTAGCTTTGGAAAGCCAAAAGATGTCTGAGTCATACTTCCTGAACTTACTTGCATTGTAGTTGATTTTAAACCTGTCAAGCCTTCAGATTGGTTTCCAACCATGAGCCCATGTGATGTATTTCTATTAGGAGCCCTTACTTTGGGCTGCACAAAAACAGCAGAAGAGCTTATGTTTGAATCAGAACTGTGCTTTCGGAATGTTTTATCTTCAATTATATTTGTATGGGGATGATAAGATCTACTTTCTGCATCCAAGCTTTTCAATGAATTTGTTGAAGCTTGACTTGATACTTTTTCTGGTGACTGTGAACCATCGTTTGACCATTTGAAAAATGATTCAGATGAAGATTCAGAAGGCATAGTAAAGACATGTGGAATATTTGGACCTTTGGCTTTAGTGGATTCTATCAACTGGTTCTTTCCTTCAGATGGTCGATATTTGAACATGGTTGACTTAGATTCTTCTTCACCAAACATTTCAGATGATGCCCTGAGTTGAAAAAATGTATTTTCTGTCGGCTCTGACCATGGCTTATTTGCATTGGCCATTGAACTTGGTGCAACTGAAACCATTTTCACTGTAGTCCTTGTTGTGCCAACGTTGGCCCAAGCATTGTCAATCGGGTCTCTCCTCCTCCTTACAGAGTCTGGTTCCTGCAACATTAATGCTCTTGCCTGTTTCTGAATAGGGCTTTCCTTGCTGGTACTCAATGATGGTGAATAAGTAAATTTCTGCAATAAGCGAGGACTTGTGACCTTTTCCTTCACATCTGAAGGAAAGCAACTTTCACCAGGGGACAGACCAATTGATTTAAATAGCAAGTCCTTTGTATTTCTTGACTTCCCAACCTTATCAGGCGTTAAAGAGATATTTAGAGCCTCCATTTGCTGGGAAAGGCATTCTGCAAGTTGTTCTGCTACCACTAATTGTGAGTTCACAGTACTATAAAAGCTTTGCAAGGACTGTAGTTGCCTTGCATTTTGTAATTGCTTTCGATGCCTTCTTCCTGCCCCATCATGTTGGTCTTCAAGATTATTGATCTCAAGGTTTTGAAGGTGCCCTTCCAAGTCTATAATTTGGCGCTTTAACCTCCGGTCTTCTTTCAATATCCGTTGGCGCTTTGTCTCCATCTCGGGATTCAACTTTTGACGACTCCGTAGATATTGATATTGGATATTTGTAGCTTGCTTCATAATGCTTTGCATGTAAATTCGCCATGCATCCACTTGCATGGTCTTGTCACGAAGATTTTGTGTATTAAGAAACTGCTCCTCCAATCTTTCCTTGGATGCTTTGCAATTTTCTGAAAGTTTCTTGATTCCATCCTCAATGTTCATGACTAAATGCTTTTTAAAGGATGCATTGATTGCTTTTGAAACCATTCTATCTCCTTCAATATTTGACATAATATCGTCAACTTCTTTTGCCATCTTTCTCACCTTTTCAAGCTCCCTAGAGAAATCAACCTCGATCTCTGAGATTCCAGAAGGTCGGCCAGTCAACTGAACATCTGCCTTGGATGCACTTGACGGCTTCAAAGATTCCGATTTCTGCTGCATAGCCTATTTCCAAACCTTTTCCTAACTTTCTGACCAATAAGTACATCTCCACCACTATTTTCATCGGGAGTTTGTATTGCATCTTGCTCTTGCTTTAAATCAGAACCTAGTTCTTCATCTGGAACACTCTCAGGCTCCATTGAAGGAAACTTATCTGTGGAAGCCCGATTTTTATTAGAATCCAATGAAATTATCCCAGATACGGTATCCAAATGGCCCAGTGTTCTGGGAGAAAATTTTGACTTATCTGAAGACTCTATATCTGTAACAGGAGCAGTGTCTCCCCCACATGGCCCAGTGATATCATGCACACCATCAATTAACCTAATCGTATGTCCAGCATCCACTGGTGATTTAACATCCTTGACAGAGTCAAAATCAGTTTTTTATTTTTTATTTTTTGTCTTCAAGCATGCTCTGATCAGAAGCAGGATGCCTTATGCCAGTATCCAATGCAGCTCCAGCAGAAGGATCATCCCCAATGATTAGTCCAACATGGATGTATCTCTGAAGCACATCATCTGCAGCATCTACAGAAGAACTAGAGACCACACGGGTGTTTGTTATCCCATTGGATGTATATTCTGCATCTTTAGACATTGGAGATATCTTCACTTCAGACATGAATTTAGTATTTTCATGTCGTTTAGGATTCACCACATTTGTGGCACTGGAAGTCAAGATTTGTCTCAAAAACAGGGCTGGAAATAGAGACAGTATTGGTAGACCCTAAATGGTTCCTTGTGTTTGAAACATCAACAGAGGAGTTCTCAACAATTACAATGGGTCCATTGTTGCTAGATATTCTTTCAGCATCTTTGTCTGTTATGTCAGCAATTTTTTGTAGCTGGACCATCTTGACCCGGAGTCTTCCAAGTAGTCTGTATGTAATTGTTACCCCCAACTTCAACCGGCTGAACATCAATATCAACATCTGCAGATGCTAACACTTCATTTCTAATATTTGATTCAACACCCATAGGAAGACTGTAAGCTACATCCTTATTACTTCCAGTAGTAAATTCAGCACCGGAAGGTAGACTTTGAACTAAAGTAGGTCCAGTTCTGGCTGTTGAAATTTCTGAGTTTCAACTGTTTGGTTCTCATTAAAGTATCTCCAACACTGCCAAGCAGTCCTCAGGTTTTCTCCCTTGTTATGCCTGGGAGACCCTTCTATCTCTGATTTGCAATCTTTTGCTTGAACAAGAGAGGGAAATGTACCTAAAAATGCTTGAGGTGATGTAAGAGGACTTGCGTAGAGAAGTGGTTGCTCATCGACCTTTCCTTGAGCTATAAAGTAATGTAACAATAAAAGATGATGAGGGGTCTCAATGTCCTCCAAGAAGTTGAGTTATCAAAGCCCCATGCCATTTCACAGTTCGCTTAGGTGCCATTATAGCAGTCATAACAGCATGTCCATCCCTGTCTAGTTCTGCAATCTTCGATCTATTAGAAGATGATGCTCACGCCCAACTAGCAACTGCCCATGCTGCCAACGGCACTGCAACATGTCTACTTTGCAAGTCATCCCAGAGTCCAGGATATTCAAAGTTTTCATTTGAAGCAACTTGCCTTTTAGCATTCATAGTATTTTGTGGATGTAGCCTTACTAAGGCCAATGAGATCAGTCAATAGTAGTGTTAGCCATGCTTGAGAAATGTTTAATATTGCCTGGTCCATGGTCCTCAAGAATACAAATGACTTTTGTGCCTGTGGATTTTGTGCCCTCTTTGCCTCAGTAGCAAATATGGAACATTGTTGCAAGCAAAGCATGACATATTTGGCCTGTAAATATGTCGATCACGAAAGGTGAATTCCTGCTATGAGCAGGAGGCTAACACTGCCCATCCATTTGTTCAGAGTTTTTTAAAGCCCATGAGCATACTTTTACCGAAGCACATGATGAAGGCATATCAGAATTTGAAACAAAGGACACCTTTATCTTTTAGCAGGAGGTGGCAGTGGCAAATCTTCATGTTTTTCATGATCCTCTAGCAAGTTTGTTGCAACCAGCAGTGAAAATGTTTATTTCAGTGTTTTGTTGCAGCCATGGTCAACTATGTTTTTGGATGCCTAGTGATAGGTTTATACTGTTGACCAAAAGTTCTGATAGGAAGAATCAGTCAAGAAGCCATTTTCTAGATTGGTTGTATTGGCATTTTGATATAGTTTGATGTATATTGTCTTGTAAGAAACACAGGTGGTTGTCATCATGATTTCAAATCTTGATGGACTGCTGCCCTTCAATAAGCTTTGTAAGTTTTTGTTTTCATTAAGTCAGTCATGAGTCATTTGTGAGTCAGTTTTCAGTCATGTTGGTTTCATAATTGTGGCGGCTTGAGTCAGGTTTCAGTCAATAAATGAGTCAGAGTCTTGTGTCGTTTGCCGAAATAATGACTCCATCGCCCAATGGTTGAAAGCACTGGTCTGCTCTCCCAGAGGTCTGATGTTCTTGGCACCTCCAAGGAGCTACCATCCCCATTGGAGCCAATGTTAGTGTCAGTCTTTCCAGCCTTCCTCCAGTGATCAAATATGCTCTTACAAAGTGGTCTCAGAGTGTCAAGTCAAATTTTGTCTTTCAAAGAGTCTTCAAGCAAAATTTGGTCACTAGGCATTAAGTCAGGGTTTGATCCACACTATTTTCAATGTTGCCCAAATGGCAATCTATGATATATCAGCTGATCAAGCATCATTCTAGGGTTTTCATTATCATCCCCAGTGTCTAATGAGTCATTTTACACCTTGTTCATGCTTCAGTTGCACCTAGGTAAGGTCATTTCCCTCTCCTAGGGTTTTGAAGGCAATTTCTCTTGGACGGTCAAATCATCAGCAAAACTTGTATCCAGATGTTCATACACCTTCCCCTATCTTTCATGTACCTTATCACACACTTCCCATCTCTGAGATCCCCCAAATTCCTCATTTTCCCACAAACCCTAGTTTCTTGCCACAACTTGGCAATTTTCTAGGTTAGGCCTGTGTTTTGCCCGTTTGGTCCCCTTCCCCTCACTCAATCTCTGAGATTCCACTTTCCCCTGCTTCCTAACATCCCTCCTCACTTCCAAAAATCTCCCCAAGAATTTAGAAACCCTTTATCCCCTTCATTTCACTTCATTTCGACAAAATTCCTTGTTTCACACATCGGGATAAGTTTCACTCAAATGGTGTTTTAGAGCAATAAAAGATTAATTTGAGAAAAATGAGAGAGGTTTTTGTCCACAACATGCCAAAGAATAAAAAACTCCTTCACTTTTTGCACAGGTGTCATGGTTTTAGAGAAATGTCAAAAATACAATCGCCTCGGGAGAATCGAATGCACCTCTGAAGTGACCTTGGGAAAATCAGGTTTTCTCCTAGCTTAGTTGGTCAAATAACTTTCTTGATAAGTCAAATGATAACTAGACACAAAGAGATTTCCAATGAGCTATCATGACCTCAATTTGGAGTTGAGAAAGGCATTCAAAAGTTGACTGCAACAGCACTCTGCCTTGAGGCAGCCTCATTTGGCACATTTTGACCAGTCTTGGGAGATTTGATTTTTGACAAGGAAAATTAACTCCAAATTGAAAAATTCAAGTTCTTTTGGAAAGTAGACTCAAAGACCGTTCCAACGAGCTATCCTGTGCCTGATTGCGACACTGATAAGGCCTCAAAAAGCCTCCTGCAAAATGCACTATGTAGCTGGGTGTGCGCTACGCGTTGGGAAGGGCGCGCTACGCGTCAGGAAGGTTTTTGCAATGTAATTTTACAAGGGCGCTACGCGTTGGGAAAGGCGCGCTACGCGTTGGGTTTTTGCCCCGTAACTTGCCAACAATGCACACAAAACCTCTCTTAGCTCAAGCAAAATACAAGTAAGCTCCTTCCCCATGGTTGTTTTGTTTTTTGCAAGATGAATGTAAAAGACATATGACAAATATGCCATGAAAATTGAAAGCCAAAAACCCTAAGTTGGTGTGTAAATTGAAAGACCAAGTTTGCTAGGGTTTCAAAGTTGATATGCTGCCCAAGGTATTCCATGGGAGGATTTCATTTCTCGTGACTTCTTCACGATGCCACACCCACCTCCTGAGATTGTCCATGATGAGGGAGGGCCTTCACAGCAGTTTGACATCCATGAGACCGAGCATGTTGATGCTCCAACATATGTAACATATCAGAAAAGCCCCAGAACCTTATTTGCATCATCTCGGCGAGTATTTTCTCCACATCAGGTGGAAGGGGTCTCGCCTTCTTCATCAGCACCACGAGTGTTATCTCCACATCATGTGGAAGGGGCCTCGCTTCCGACAGCAGCACAGGTATCATAGAGGGGCAAGAGGCCCATGATTGATGAGGGCCCTTCAGCAGGTCCGGATACACATGTCATTGATATTGAGGCTAGCTCTCCTGCCTCAAAGCTCAAGGAGATCATCCGAGAGCAAAGGACCGAGAATGAGTCGCTGCACAAGAAATTGCAGATGGAAAAATGGGTAATTAACTATTTAGAGCAGCGCAACAAATAGTTGGAGGATGAGCACGAGCTTTATGAGCAGCGAAAGATTCGTGAAGATCGGGAATTGGCTCGTAGGAGACCCGGTGATTTGACACCCATAGATCGATAATCCATGCTTATTCGGGTGAACACTCACTTGGAAAGATTGTTGGCGAAATCCAATAGAGACAAAGATATGCTCCGCCACATGAAGAATCATTATTGGGCTCGAATGCACGTATGTAAGGCAAAAATGAAGGTGCTCAAAGGATGGTTGGCCAAGGCACTAAAACGAAGAAAAAGGCCCGATCCCCTCCACATCTTGGTTGAGGCTTCCTTGAAGGAGCATGGTGCTAAATGACTTACCTTCTGCACAAATTTCAAAAAATTTTGAGTATTTTTGGTCGTTTGTGAATTTTTTGGGCAAAAAACAGGTTTTCTTCCGCAACGCATAGCGCGCCGCGCGCTACCCTAAATATGGGCAACTCCTTTTCATGAAAACTAAGCATTTTTGGATTTATCATGCAAAAATACACTTGCTCAACAATTACCAAGAAATTTCACCAAGTTTTGAGCCTCCAGAAGGTCAAAAAACAAGCAAAAAATGACTTTCTGCCACCTTTTTGACACACAGGAAGCAGTCTTGGGATATTGCAATTTTGGAGGGGCAAATGGTCACCAAATTTAGAAATTCCACTTGGGTTGGAAAGTAGACATCTAGACCTTTCCAACAAGCCTACTTTTGCCTCATTTGGATGCAAGTAAGTGCCTCAAAAGTTGGCTCAAATGCGCGCTATGCGTTCAGGATTGGGGCGCTACGCATCAACACATTTTCTCAAATTTTCACCTACAGCTTAGCAAAACGCAGTTTTGACCAGGTTTGACTTTTTGGAGTGGATTTTGATCCTCCTTGATGTAAATGATGTAATTTTATGATACTTTGACACTTATTTATCTCTTCTAGAAGATTCATTCATGAG
>APFE031105969.1:312692-351469 GCA_000404065.3 Pinus taeda | reverse complement strand
TTTGAGATCTAGTGGGAAATCTCTGTGTATATGTGTTTTATGTGTTATGCTCTCGCATTTTATTTTTCCTGTGATTTAGAATTCGTATGCAGGTAATTTCTGTACGGGGTTAAAACTTACAGTTGCTTGCTTCAACCCACAAGTGTAGAGGTAGGCTTTGGTCATGCAACATTGCCCGTGTTGTTCCCATAATGCTACCATTTGTGGGAATTTTTGAATGTACACATAATAAATCCTACTGCAATTACTGGTTTATTATCTCCTAATTGTTATTTACATTCAAAAAGGTTATTTAAATATTTAAATAGTGATGAAAAACACTATTGCAGCCTACACGTACATACAGATCATGAACTGAAATAAACTGAGACAATCACACAAGGGATACCGTTATTTTTGGACAATCGTCCCCGGAAAAACCTAATTCAGGAAAACTGGTGCAACATATAGAGGGTTTGTATTATTAAGCAGATTTTTTAATACAACTAGGGTGCCAAATGCAGCTCACCCAACAGAGAATAACCTTAGCAGAAGTACCTCTATCTGGAGACAGATATTTCGGAAAATCCAGCAACTGGATGATCAAACCCCATAGATGACCATGTTGTCCCTGGTGTTGGGCAATGATGGATGCTCCAAGCTCTACGCTAGAACTATATCACCTCCTTTAGGAGTTGTATAACCCTCTTAGTGAGCCTCCCTTGCTCAAAAAGTTAATTTGTTGAACTGCTCTCTCTCTCTCTCTCTGCCCCACAGAAAAAACCCCAGAGTTGCCTCTAAGGGACTGTGTCAGCCCCACCAGCTTCTGCATCACTTGCGTCAGCCCCTTTGGCCTATGCCTCACCCTCTCTGGAGTTGTGTTGTCTCTCCTAGTGCTTCTTTGCCTCTCTACTATGTATTCTTCGAACTTGGACAGAAGTCCCTCTGCCGAACTGCCCCTCATTGCAACTCAGATCACGAGCTCGATTTTCTCTGCAAACCACGCGCCCCAAAACAATCGAACTCTTTGATCTCTTGAGTGTGTCTCCAACTGACCCTCAAGCCTCCTCTTATAATTATCTTGTTGATGAATAAACGATCATGATCTAATATCTAATGAACGACTAAGATTAAAACATGCTTGATCCTCGTCACTTAGAACCTTCTCACTCATATTCTTATTAATACACATTAATATTTTATTTTCCTAAGTTTAGACTTAGGAAACCATTAAAAATATTAATTATTTTAATAACTCCTCATTTGGGTAGAATTTTTCCAAACGATTTATAGGTTCTGGAGATCTCATGTGTTCAGCCCCTCCACCAAATTTCGAAGCTAGAGCACATCCGATGCTACCCAAAGTCAACACTCCCTCTTAGCGAGGAATGTGCTCTAGCAATATTCCCAACTAGAAGCATCACATTAATCCACTGCATTGGTCCTTCGTGTTGTTGATGCTTGGCCTACTACCCTTCATCCATTCCATTACTGCTTCGTGTACTCTGCATTGGTCCTCTGTGTTGTTGATGCATTGCCCATGACTCTGCCACCGTTACTGTTACATCTGTACTACAACTCTCTCTCAAAATGCTACATCATGCTGCCCATAGCACTACCACTGTTAAGTGTTGCACTGCAACTTATTTGTTGAGAAGTAAGCAACTTAAAACTCACCCAAACATTGACATCCTGGTTAGCATGGATGCCTCATGATGCTTAAGTTACCTCTGCTGCTAATATATGCTGACCCTCTACTACCACTGCGTTGTGGCAAACTATTTTGTTCCTCTCGCACTACTACAACATCCACTGCGTTGCCTCAGACTTTGGCACTCTAGCAATGCCATTGTCGCTCCATCTCGCCTTACTCCAACTGACACCCATCATTTTTCTACTATCGTTAAGGGCTCCCATAGCCGTATGTGATCCAAGAGTTTGGGAACCTCAAGGATCCTGCCCCTCATGTAGTCCTCCCGACTACAACTCAATGTTGCCCCACCTCTTCTCTAGAGGTACATGAGCACTCATGACACAATCGTCATCCTCGCCTTCCTTGTCCGCTTTCGCTGGGGTAGCGTTCGATTTAGAAGCTTTCCCCTTGCCCTTCTTCCGGGGGCACTAAGTGGCATAATGTCCGAGTTCCCCACAATTGAAGCATTTGACCTTGGTGATGTATTTCTTCTTTCTCTTCTGCTACACTTGTTGTCCCGATGATGCGAGAGCTGCATCCTCCTCCTCGTCCTTTTTGAACCAGGTTTCCTTGCCACTACTCCTTGCCTCGGTCAACCTCCTGAGCTCTTCTTGTCGAAGAGCTTGCCACATCTACTCCCAACTGGGGAGAGTTTCTCTACCCAAAATACTTTGGACAAATGTCTCCCAATCTTCGATGACTGCATTCAGGGAAATCATGACCATGAACTCAGGATTTGGTGTAGACCCCATGGAAGTCAACTGGTCGCGAATCCCTTGCAACATAAGAAGGAAGGGATCTATCTCCTCTGCTTTCTACATCTGGTATTGTCTCATTTGATATTCTAATGGCATCTTTTGTTGCACGGAAGATCCCTAGTACTAGGTGGTCAAGGTCTCCCACATCTCCCTTATTGTTTACTTCTCAATAATGTGTGGTACTACATGATCTTTGACCCCGTCTAGGATCATGCACTTTTCTTTCGCTTGGGCCTCCTCATACTTCTTTGTCGCATCAGCGCCAACCGGAATGACAACCACTTTTAAGACATAGTCCTTGATGTGATGTTTATATAGAATTGCTATGATCCTGGCCTTCCAGATGACAAAATTGGATGCTTTGTCTAATTTGTCCTGATCCCTGAACCCATTCATTGCCATCTCTTCTAAAAAATAGGACTGGTTCTCTTCTCCCTGACCTACTGTCAATCTAGGAAGACTTGGATTTGGATTTCTTTGGCGCAAGAAACCCTATAAGGAACAAGCTCCTCTAGACTCCCTTTGAGTCTTGATTTCCTTCATGGAAATCCTCCCGCAAACTGTTAGATCACTTCCTCTCCAATCCTCCTCTGCTGCTGCAACCCGGATCTAGATTTATTTGGCTAGAAATATGTCAAGTGAGTGACTCCCTCTACCTCGGCTTTGTCTCCATAGACACTGTTCTGCACTAACAGAAACAACATCCCACCAGCTCCTCAAATCGAATATGCTCTGCTTCCTCAGCCTCGACAATCGACTGATTTGAACCTCTTAGGCTCTGCGTTGGCCCAGAGAGCTAATGTAGTCACTGCGTGGGGTACTCTTTGGCTTTGCGTCACCCTTTGTAGGCTCGAAATGCTGACGTAGGCATTGCGCAAGCCTGTGAGTCACTCTTGCAGCTACTCCTCTACCTCTGAAACAACAATGCCACTCAGGACAACTGCTTGTCTGCAGCAAATTCTCTAGATTTTGTGTCTTGTGTCTTCAGTTTCCTATGATCTGCAATGATCTGATACCATGTGAGAATTTTTGAATTTACACATCAGAAATCCTACTACAATTACTGGTTTACCATCTCCTACTTGTTATTTACATTCAACAAGTTATTTAAATATTTAAACAACGATGCAAAACACTATTGCAACCTACAGATACATACAAATCATGAACTAAAATAAACTGAAACAATATCACAAGGGACATTGTTATTTTTGGACAATCGTCCTTGGAAAAACCCAATTTGGGAAAACCGGTGCAACATATAGAGGGTTTGTATTATTAAGCATATTTATGAATACAACTAGGGTGCCAAATGTGTCTCACCCAATAGAGAATAACCTTGGCATAAGTACCTCTATCTAGAGACAGATATTTTGGAAAATCCAGCAATTGGATGATCAAACCGCATAGATGAGCCTGCTGTCCCCAGTGTTGGGCAGTGATGGTTGCTCTAAGCTCTGTGTTGGAATTGTGTCACCTCCTTTAGGAGCTACGCCACCCTCTTAGCGAGCCTCCCTTGCTGAGAAATTCGATTTGCTAAACTACTCTCTCTCTGCCCCACAAAAAAACCCTAGCACTGCCTCTAAGGGATTGCGTCAGCCCCACCAGCTTCTGCGTCACCCGCATCAGCCCCTTTGGCCTTTGTGTCACCCTCTCTGGAGCTGCGTTGTCTCTCCTAGTGCTGCTCTGCCTCTCTGTTATGTATTCTTCGGCCTTGGATTGAATTCCCTCCGCCGAACTGCCCCTCACAGCAACTCAGATCACTAGCTCGATTTTCTCAACAAACCACGCCCGAAAAAATCGAACTCTTTGATCTCTTCAATGTGTCTCCATCTGACCCTCAAGCCTCCTCTTATACTTTTCATGTTGATGAATCAACGACCGTGATCTAATCTCTAATCAACGACTAAGATTAAAACATGCTTGATCCTTGTCACTTAGAACCTTCTCATCCATATTCTTATTAATATACATTAATATTTTTATTTTCCTAAGATTAGACTTAGGAACCCAATAAAAATATTAATTATTTTAATAACTCCTCATCTGGGTGGAATTTCTCCAAACAATTATGGGTTCTAGAGATCTCATGTGTTCTAGCCCCTCCACCAAATTTTGGAGCTAGAGCACATCATATGCTACCCAAAATCAACATCATTCTTCCTCTCAGCCAACCCATTCTTCTATGGGTTGTGAGGTGCTATCAACTCTCTTTTAATGCCTTCTTTTGCACATAAGATTTTAACCTCATTCGACACTTACTCACCTCCATTATCGATCCTTAGAGCATTCACCTTCTTGCCCGTTTCTTTCTCCACTAGTGCCTTGAACTCTAAGAACTTGGAGAAATTCTCATCCTTCTTTTACATTAAAAAGATCCAACACTTCCGCGAGAAGTCATCAATAAATATGAGAAAATACTTGTGACTAGCAATTGAGGTTGTCAAGAAAGGTCCACAAACATAAGAGTGGATCCTTTCAAGGACTGCATGTGCTATGTTGTCCCGATCATGGAAAGTGTCTTTTGTGTACTTCCCCAAGGTACACCCTTTGCATGTGTCCTATTGCTCTAGATCTCCTTCGAGGAGGCCCGTGGTAATCTGTTGCATGATCTTCAAAGCACCATGGTGCAAATGGCCAGGTCTTCTATTCTGAAGTTCACTGACATCACGGTTCTGCACCTTCTCTATCATTGTTCTCAATGTAGCACAATCCTACACATCTAGCTTGTAAAGGATCTTCACATGAACCCTGATATGCTTCACCCATCCTGTGGCTACATGTCTCAGGAATGCCTTTCCTTGGTTGAAGATCACATCATAGCCATGGTCTTCCAAAATTGTAATGGAGGTAAGATTCTTCTTTAGAATCAGAACAAGCATCGCATTCTTGAACCTGAGAGGGGAACGTGGCTCCCTCTGAAAGGTGATTGTGCCAATCCCGTTCGCATTGTACCTTCCATCATCTCCCATCTCAATGTGCATATGGAGATCCTTCTCCTCCAAATCAGTGAAAAAAATCTCTATTCCCTATCATATGGAGCGAGGCAACATTGTCCAGGTACTACACGCTTCCCATCACTGTGTTGGAAATGCATGCAATGAGAGTAAATTCAAGCTCGAATTATAAAGCCAAAGCTTCACTCGCTGCTCCTCCTGAGGTCTTCTTACTTGTCTTCTTATGCGGAAACTTCGTGGTATAGTGCCTAAATTCATGACAGTGAAAGCACTTGATTCTGTACAAGTGTTTCTTCTTGCCCCCTTCACTAGATTCTGCTTTGGATTGAGATTTCTTCCCTTTCCCTTTCTTTTCCTTTCCAACCAAGGCACAGTTCTCTTCATCCTTGCCCTTGGATGAAGTCATGTCTTTGGTGTTCTGCCTTATTTCCTCTTGTACCAAATCAGACCATAGGCATTCCCAATTTGGTAGTTTCTCCCTCCCATTCACAAAACATTGGTAGATGTGCCAACTCTTGGGAAGGCCTAGAAGGGCTAGGCTCACTAAATCATCCTTTACTACAATAACACCAACTTGACCAAGTTCATCACAACATTGTGTGAACCTGCTCAGGTACTGTGGAATGTTCTCGTTCTTCTGCATCTCGATATTTTGAAGCTTGTCCTTGAGCGCTAGCTTCTTGTGGTCACTACTATTCTGAAGCAGATCTATCAATGCCTGCCACATTGCATACAAAGTCTCTTTCCTGTGGATATTTGAGACAATATGGTCTCGTACTCCCTCAAATATGATTCTCCTTGACTTGGCTACATATTTCTTCCATTCTGCTATATCCTGAGCATAAAATGTTGTTAGCTTCAAAATATCATTATCAATGAATTCTTTCAATCCATTATCTTCTAGCACTGCCCCCATGCAGTGCTTCCAAGAAACATAATTCAAGCTTCCCTCAAGGGCATACTCAAGCCTTGGTCCATAAAAAGGCATCCTTCTAGCTCTGAAGAATTGATCCTGCAAATCTGATCCTCCTACAATAACAACTTCGAAATCTATGCTCTATAATGAATCTAACTCTGATACCATGCATAAATTAATGTGTAGATTCAAAACTGCTCATAAAATTTACTAAATCACAAGAATTGGAGCTACTATACTAATCTACAGAAGTTAATTCACCATATAAAACACAAATCATAGACATGCAAAAGGAAACATCCCACATGCACAAAGATTTATCTAGGGGAAATCAAATGCTCAAAACCCCTTACTATCTATATTTCATTAATAAGAGAATATAGATGAAATATATATGCTTTCTCAAGCTTGAGAACACCCTACAAGTGTATAGTCTATCACTCTGCCTGACTGACTGACTCTGGCCAAAACTTAGCCAATTTTCAGCCCTCTGAGCTCCTATTTCCTTACACTTTTCCCTTGGGAAATTGGCCCTTATTATTTAGGAATTTCCCACTATTGAATTGCGCAATTCCCTTAGGTCCTTCCTCTGATTCCATCCACCACCTATACACATTGGAATATGCTACTACTGATAGTACACTGCCTTGGAATCTCCATATCAACTGGGTAGCTCGAATTCTAAGCATGCAACAATTATTTTGGGTTGATTGATCAGTTAATTGGTTGATCAATGAGTGTGGTTGAAGTTCCACTTCCACAACTTGACCTCCACTAGTTCTTCTCATAGTTAGAACTAGTTAAACTGACAATAACTCAAATTAACTGAAATAGGTTGCTACAAATTAGCAATGAAACATATTGAACTGAACTCAAGCTTCCCCAACTTGAATTAACAAAGTTAATTGAGTGAAAAGTGCCATGTCACCTCAGTTAACTACCTCCAAGATTTCTACTGAAATAGAAATTCGAATTTTCTCTTGTTTAACCAAGGCAAAATCAAACTGACATTTTCTTGCTGCATTTTCAACATGAAGATGATGTCCAAGAATGATGAGGTTACTTCTTTATGATGAGAAATTCTTCATTTATGCTTCCATGCTACTTCTAGACTATTTTCATACTTTCATACTTCTAGACTGCTTCAATGTTACTTCCATGTTCTTCTGATAGAATAGACTTCTATCATGTTACTTTTGATTCCTTTATTCAAATGTTAAACTATTGGTAGTGTTGTTGAAATGATGCAAAATATTGTGCTGGAGATACTTCTGACTCTGCTATAATTCTGCTTCAATTGAGAATCTTGTAGTTCTTACTTGCTAAATTACTGCTTCAAAATCTTTATGATGAGACTAACTGCTTAAGTGATTGTATTGTACTTATGATTGGGCAAACTTTTAATGATCCAAACTTCTTGCTTGCTTGGTTGACAAGATGTTTGCTTCCAATCTTTTGTGATAAGACACAACTGGCTAAGTAGATTCTATTTCTTTCAATGTTATATGCTTCTTTAATGACTCTATAATTTATGAATCCCGATAATATTTTATTCTTCAAATGTAATAGTAAGTGATACCCTAACTTCTATATTCTAATGAGAAAGGAAAATAAACTGCTTGCAAAACCTAGTACTTGTCTTCAATAGTAGAGGTCCTTATGGTCTTCAATTTCGGTTTCTTCTCAACTTCTTCATCTTCTGCAATGTTAACTTCACTTATCTCTTTCCTCATGTTATTCTTCTAGTTCTTACGATCTTTGGGACACTCTCTTTTATAATTTCCATATTTATTGCAACCAAAACATTGTACTTTAGACATGTCTCGATTTCCACATGGATGATTATTGTTGTTGTTGTTGTTGTATCTATGACAAGGGTCAAATCTTCCAAAATTCTTACTTGATTTGACAACAAAAGCTTGAGAATTTTCAATATTGGTTTCAATGTCATCCTTTGTTTTCAATGTTTCTTCTTCTAAAACATATTGTGCCCAAAGTTATTCAAATGTTGGAGTTTCTTTTCTTGCATAGATGTTTCTTACTAAACCACTCTAATCTAGAGGTAGAGCATTGAGTACAAAAGTAGTTAATTCTAAATCTCACATGACTTCTCCAAGCCCTTGAAGTTGATACTTCAACTTTGAAATAAAGCCACATCTTCATCTATTGATAACATTGTTCTATAAAGTTGATTCCTTAGAGAGATTTGCCGACCTCTAGTATTGATGGAAAATAATTTCACTGATTTGTCATAAAATCCTTTGGATGTGGTCAAATCTGAAACAAAGGCAATGAGGTGATCCTTGATAGACTCAAAGAGGATTCTTTGAGCCCTAATATCGCCCTTATTGTATTTGGCCACTTCTTGAGCCTTGCTTTGGTATGGAGGTGGAACTTTACCCAAAACAAAATCCATTACTTCATTTTCAAAGAGAACTAAATCAATATTTTCTTCTAAGCCTTGAATTTAGAGGCTCCATCGAGTTTGTTTCCTTCTTTACAGATAGATACCATTAGAATAGGAGTTTGGGACATAGAATGTGGTAAAGTACTTACTTGTCAAAGAAGATTAGACTGATATAAGATTCCTTCCAAGAATATTGATGATGCTTCCTAGATTCTTCAAAGATGTTCTTGAGTAATGGATTCTATAAAGATGTCTTCAGGGTACTATGATGACTTATTTAATGATGAATTAATAGCTTGTTGATGTTTTTCAAGATTCTTCAATGATAATTTCAAGAGAGAGAGAGATGATGATCCTTATGTCTGCTTCTTTTTTGCCTTCAAGTATAGTTGCTACCAATGTTGTCCTCCAAAGGGAGATGATTTTTATAGAAGTATATTCAAATGTGCCAACAAAAGTGATCTTCAAGTAGCCCTTCCTTCACCTTTTCTCTAATACCATGTTGAGAAATCAATATGCTTGTAGATTAGAGTAGATTTCTCTTACTTGATAATTACTTGTGAATGTTTTTGCCCTCTTATTACTTATATTATCTTCTCTTCTTTAATCAATTACCAAAAATTACAAAACATGAAGACCACAAGAGACAAAGAACACAAAGATGTAGGCTCCAAGCTAGGGAAAAACCCCACAAAGGGGGAAACCCAACAAATCCTCTTCTTATAGAGTCATAACAAAATGAGATATCCAAGGCCCAAAAACCAAGACAAAGGTTGCCATAAAATCCCTAAGTCAACCTACCTTTAATTCTTCCTCAACCAAGTCAAATTCAACACTGGTCAAACTCTAAATTTTTTAGACCTGTAGTAGTTTTGAATTTTTTTACCTTATTGCAACCCTACAATTTCGCACATGTGAACAAAATAGGGTATAAAAGTACAATGTTCTTTCTCCTTTGACCTTCACTTTCTCTTCTTTAACTCTCGCTCTCTTTCCTTTAAATTTTGTTGGTCTTCTTTCTCTTTCTTGCATGAAAATCGATGTGATAATTATTTTGTGTCCAAATTGAATTATATTTATAGCTATCCAGGAGGTCAAATAGGTTCCTTTCTAGGCTGAATTATCAAGGAGGGTTTACTTAGTCCATGAATAACAAATTGACTCTTTTTTTGTTCAAAATAAATAAATTTTCTTTTCCATACAAATAGTCCAAATGGGGTTTTGACTTACTAATATTTTTTTGACTCATGACAAATTTTGTTTTGACTCAAATAACCCTATAAGCATGAAGAACATGCTTTGACTACAAATAGAAATATTAATAATGATCATAATAAATGAATGTACTAATTTTTTCCCATAGGAAAATCTGGGTAGATCAACCCCGAAGAGGATCTTTTAAAGCTCGTCGGCCAAACTAGCAGGGTCTAACCCCAAGGGCATCGAGGAGAATTGACCCTGTGAGCTCCCGATCGGCAAGGTACTTAACAATAGGGACTCGACCAGTTGAGCTAACGCTTCGGGATTTAAATGAATAGACTAATTATATCAACGATACATTTGAATTTCAATACGAAGACATACACTAGTTACATTTTCAACAAGTAGCATTATGCTTCCCCTTTCTTTTTCTATCACTTTATCTTTTAGGAAAATTACTTCTATAATGACCATATTTGTGATATTGATAACATTAAACTTTCAATGTGTCTCTCTTACCTTGAGGAGTAGGTCTTCTACCTTCAGGTCTTCTTTTTCCATTTCTTCTTTGGAAACCAAACTTCTTTCTTCCTCTGCCTCTCTTTAAACATGTTGCATATGCTTGAGAGTTGCCTTCATTTGGTATTTTAATCTCTCCTTTCCACATCTTGATTATTCTTGAGTGCAATTATTCCATAGTTCTTCAAACTTTGGAACTTCCTTTCTGAGCACATATACCTGCTGCAAATGCATCCCATGAATTTGGTAAACCATTAAGCGTTGTAGTTACAAGTTCCTTTTAAGGAAGAACTTCTTCAATTGCTTGAAGTTGATCTCTTAGTTGAAATATTCTCATGAAGTATGAAGCTACATTGTCATTCCTTATCATATTGACATCACGAAGTTCATTCTTCAAACTCATTGCTTGATCCATATTGTTGATAGTAAAAAAGGTGGTTAGGGCATCCTACATCTGCTTTAAAGATTGATGACATGAAACATAACGAATCAAGTGATCTTTGATAGAGTTCAAAATGATGCTCATGGTTGTGACATCATCCTTTCAAACTTGGCTTTCTCTTCTTTTTCTAGTTCGATAATATTGCCTTTCACAATACCCAAGAGACCTTCTTTTGCAAGAAGAAGACCAATCCTTGTTTTCCAAGCCCTTTGTTGCTCCTTCCAATTTGTTCTTAAAATTCATAGAGGTACCCATGATCACAAATAAGCAAGCATATTATAGATGTAGGTCCTTTTTAAGAGCAATCTCTTATCAAAGCTTCTTCAAGAATGATCTCAATGTCCTTTTTGTCACGAAAGCTCTAAAACCACATTATTTTTTCAAGTGCATTAGATAGAAGCATTGATTTCTAAAACTTCTAATTACTTCTAATGATGCACTGATTTCTAAAACTTCTAATAATTACTTCTAATGATGCACTGATTTCTAAAACTTCTAATAATTACTTCTAATGATATAGTTCTTCTTTTAGTAATTCCAATTTATCATTAAGCAATTACATTGAAGAAATTTAGCCATAAACCATAAGGATAATAGAGATCACATTGCACAAAAGAAAACAGAAGATTTACCCTAGGAAAACCCACTTAGTGGAAAAACCCAACATTCTTTTTCTTAGAGAAATTCTACAGTTCAACAAGAGATACATCTAATGCTGCTAGTCAACTATGCCGACAAGCTAATGGTCAAACTTGGTCTCCAGTCCTCAAGTTAAGCCTCCCAATTTGATATGCAACTTTGCTTGATCTCATATGCCCCAGGCTGAAATTCAACCTCCAAAATATGGCCAAAAAATAAAAAATTTGGCCTCCTAGTATGCTTAGAAATTTGCCCTGCCCAGAATATGCTGCCTAGAAATGCACATGCGAGCTAGAGAAAGAGATGCACGTTAGAGAGAAAAATAGATAACAATGATATTCATCCTTCTTGATCTTCGCTTGGATGCCCAAAACTTGTCTTTCTTGTGTGTTTTCAAATGGGGTTCCTGTGGAGGAGGTTCAATGCCCTTATGTAGATGTTAGGCCTTCACGAATGGGTGTCTCTTCATTGGGACTGACTTGACTTGAGGGAGGACCAACTTGATTATATTAGAGCCAAAAATTCAAATCTCAAATTTCAAAATTTTAATTTTCAAATTTGACATGAAAAGCATGTCTTATAATAATTCTTTCAATGTCTTAATAATAAAAAATGACACGAAGAACATGTATTACAAATTCTTTATACAATACAAGGCCAAAAATATAAATTATGAACATAGACCATAACTACAAAATTCAACATCTGACTCGGTGCTCCCTTTGTCACAGATGCAAATCCTCTTGCCACTTCTGGTCCTTATGTTATTGAAGCACACCTTGATGTTTGGCATGGTCCCCTCATAGGAGGTGTTGTCACCTACTGCAAAATGTGTTTTTAGCTACCCAAAGTGTGCAAAAGAGCATAGAGGTTTGAAACCATCTTCCAAGCCACAAAAGCACTCAAAGATAAATTAGACCCTCTCCATTTGCAAGTGCCATGAACAAGTTTTCCAACGGTATGTGAAAGTCCGAAAATGGACTTCTGGAACAGAAGATATGGCCTGTTGAAGTTGGGGGTTTTGCTGCCTTTGAAAAGAAGAATGAAGAGCATATCAGAGGTCTCGACACGTCGACAATTGCAATATCGGAGGTCCAGGAGATGTCGCAAATAAAAAATCGAAAGTCTCGACACATTAATGATCATAATATCGGAGGTCATGCCATATCGACACCTCAAATATCAGAGCTCCGATATATCAGAGGTCCCGCATGTCAGCCAAGAAATCTGACATCGCAATCGACGATCTAACGGGTGGCAGCCTTCTAAAGTTACGATATTACATAAAGTTCTGATATTGTGCCTTCAATGTTAAAACACTGTGGAGGGCCTAATGCAAATTAACAAAGGATTTTAACGAAAAACCAAGGGCAAACGAGCCTTTTCTTTCTCCTCTAGAGGGCTACGTGGCAAAATACTATTGGTCCCAATAAAGCCATGTGGCGCCTGACGTCATCATGATGTGGAAGTACGGAGGACACGTGGCATGATGATTCAACATTTTCAGGGGTCATAAGGGGCCTAAACATGGTGACACGAGTCACCACTCACAAGGTGACACATGGCAAATGATGATGTCATCTCGTAGATCGATGATCGAAGGATGAGGAAAATCGTTGTATCAATTTTAAACCTCCGATTTAAAAACTCTGATTCAAGGGCTCTGATACAGGGGCTGGCTACGGAAGAATCTCCCACTTGGCCTCCTTCATCACCATGAGGACCTTGCCTAATAGGGCCTTGATGTAAACCCTGGTATTCCTTATAGTATACCTTTCAAAAAAATTAAAAATTTAAAAAGTAGTACATTGAGAACAATAATCAAGAATGAATTAATTTATTATTTCAACTTTAAATTCATTTTCCAACTAAAACTCTATAAATTAATAATTAACAAAGATATAATAGTTTACAAACATGAAAACTTAAGAACATCATTAACATAATATTTAATAAGAAATTCTAATTAAAATTAATAATTTGATTGAAAACAATAATCAAGAATGAATTAATTTATTATTTCAACTTTAAATTCATTTTTCAACTAAAACTCCATAAATTATTAATTAACAATTAATAATTAACAAAAATATAATAGTTTTAGGAACATCATTAACCTAATAGTTAATAATTATTAATAAGAAAATGATATACTTTCATAAATTCTAACATAATTAAAATTAATAATTTGATTCAATTTGAAATTGATAAAAATTAATTAGTAATGTACAATAAATTTAGTTAATTTATAAGTATTAATAAATATTAAGTTTTAATCATCTCAAATAGTAATGCTTATAAGATTAGGTCAGTTTAGGATCATTATTTAATATTATGTTTTTAATTATCAATTAATTATTATTTAATTTTTAAAAAATACAAAATAAATAAATTAATTATGCATAAAAGAATTAGTTTAATTTATAATCATTAATAATATCAAATCAATATTTAGTTTTAATCATTCAACAAAAACTAAAAACATAGTTATCAAAATAATTTAAATATTATAAGAAATCTAAAACTAAAAATATAATTGTCAAAATAATTTAAATATTATAAAAAAATCTAAAAGTGAAAATCATTAACTAATTAATAATATGAATCATATCATTAGTAAACTTGTCAACCTATCGGCTCATTTCATTCACTTCCCAACCCTCTCCTCTATTTATTGATCCCATGAGGTTCTGACCTATTCACTCATCTAATCGTGATGATGAACCACAATGATAATTTAAATATTATAAAAAATCTAAAAGTGAAAATCATTAACTATATCATTAGTAAACCTGTCAACCTGTCGGCTCATTTCATTCTCTTCCCAACCCTCTCCTCTATTTATTGATCCCATGAGGTTCTGACCTATTCACTCATCTAATCCTGATGATGAACCACAATGATAATTTAAATATTATAAAAAATCTAAAAGTGAAAATCATTAACTAATTACTAATCTGAATCATATCATTAGTAAACCTATCAACATGTTGGCTCCTTTCATTCACTTCCCAACCCTCTCCTCTATTTATTGATCCCATGAGGTTCTGACCTATTCACTCATCTAATCCTGATGAGGTTCTGACCTATTCACTCATCTAATCCTGATGAACCATAGTGGTTGGTCCTAAACGTGGATTCCAAGAAAGCATGAATGCGATGGCTCTGAAAATATCACTAGACAAAATTCTTTTATCATAAAGGATTTTGGGGTTTGACTAATCCCATTCTTTTATCATAAAGGATTTTGGGGTTTGACTAATCCCCTTCTTTTTCCATGAGAAATACCTTCATAATGTCCCTAGATTAAAAGTTCAAGAAGGTTGGGAGTTTGACAAATATTTTGAAATTTAAATTTAATTTGATATATGAAGAAGTAATTTTCATTTTCAACCCTTTTGCAATTACAATTTTTTTTTTCATAAAGGGTTTTGGAGTTTGACCAATGCCTTTTGCCCAATTTTGTTATAAAACTCATAAGAATTCATTTAACATAAACATGTTTTAGTAATTTTCATTTTCAACCCTCTTACTATTACAAGCATAACAAACTATTTCATCATAAACGGTTTTGGGATTTGACTAATGACTTTTACCCAATTTTATTAGTAATCAAATGGTGGAGAGAATAACAACATTCCTCTCAACTATCCAAGATCCCAAGTGGATAGGACAACAACAATCCTCCCAACCATCCAAGATAAACCCAATTAACTCCCAAAAATTTGTTCTTATTTTAACAATATTAATTTTACTTTTTACATGGATAACGATGATTGTCCATATGAGCTAATCACCTTGTGATAATATTTTAATTTCCTTTTTTTTCTTCCAACTTTTTGTAACATTATAATTTTTCTTTAAACATTTATTAATACAAGATTATTTAAATTATTTATATATTATAATTGCGAAGGCTTCTTATTTCAACTTAAAGTGGATAATCCGTTGACTTTTTTATTTTTATCTTTTTAATTGCAGGCTTAGATTGATTCTCAATGGAATATGCTCAACACATGCTTAGTCTTAATGTTAGTCTTAAAGAGTTTGTTAGGTTGCATCCACTTTTAATAAATTAAAAAAATTAGATTATTAGGGATTTGAGATTATTCCGATTCTAATAAGTTCTCCCATGATAAGTTTCTCATTATTATTTATAACATTCATTTATAATTCCATTTTTTTTTTCTTAAATTAAAGTTGACCCATAACCTTTTTATACATGGTTAATCATGGTTAATCAGGTAAATGTGTGCATTAGTAAGACATTTTTCCTGTTCCAATGGTTTTTTGGTTATATTTATGAGGCTTTCGGCTATATCAACAACATTAATATTTTTAATGTGGTTGTACTAGTAAATTAATGCCAATTGGAATTAACTTGGGTGGTTAGGAGGAATGAGTGGTTTGGATGAATGAATGAAACCTTGCTACTAAGATTCAATTCCCACAAATGTCAATGGTTTTTTTGGTTATGTGTTGCAATGATTTTTTTGGTTATATTTATGAAGTTTTAGGCTATATTAACAACATTAATATTTTTAATGTGGTTATACTAATAAATTAATGTCAATTGGCACTTAGGTAATTTTGAAGAATGAATGGTTTAAATGAATGAATGAGACCCTTCCACTAAAATTCAATTCCCACTATATCATAACTAACTTTGATGTAATAGACAAAATATTTAAGCTTGAAAAATTTTTTCCCTCATAAAAAATGATTTTCCTAGTAATGATTTTGACAAAACCCATAAACTTTAAAAAATCGCTTTTACAGTTGTGCTTCAAAATTTTAGATGTTACATGAATTCTTAAAAATTTTGAATCCATTTTCACTCTTAAAAATCAATTGCAATGCTCTTAGTTTTAGAATTTTGGAAAAAAAATGACGGATTCCTGCAAGAAAATCACCGTCCCAGTGAAATCACAGACAAGTCCAAATATTTATATTCATTGTATCAAATATACATTACTGTTTTAATTTTAAATATTATTTATGAATATATACAGATAAATTTAAAATTTTTATATATTTGATGTCATAAAAACTTCCGTCAATTTTTTTTATTCAATCCCACAACCCACCCACCAAACTTTGTAAAAGAACAGAATCTCTCTTACAACATTATCTTGACGCCTGCGTGCGCTTTCTGTAATCTAGTTGTTGTGAGTATCGACGGCGATATTATTGGAACGTGTTTCGAGAGACTACGGAATGTATGAGAATCAACCCGTTCTTTAAAATTAAAAGAATATCTCTGCGGATTACTATCCAATCAGGATAGAGTCGCATCCGCAGTGTGCACATCGAAAACCGGTTCAGGGTGGTAGAGGCTCTGGATACAGTTGTCCACCTTGTTTATATTAAGTGCAATTTTTCTGTTAGAGGTCAATCAAAGTTATCGAACCAAACTGTATCCGCATCGAAGAGGCGATACAGAATGCATCGATTGTTTGCTTGCCAGGCTTTGGCCAGCGCAGTGACGAGGTCCAGCAATCCCATTCGAATTAGTCGATCCAGATTTTCAACCTCTTTGCTGACCGATGAAACCCAAAAGCAGGTTTGTCGCATTCCCATTTTTTGTCAAGTTTTTCCTTCTCAAAATTAGTTTCTGCATATACTTCTATATCTGTTAAACTTAAATTTATTCCGCCCATCTGGAATTTTTTTAATCTTCTGTCTTTTCAATTGCCGAGTATAGATATAGTTCGAGGCCAGGATTGGTTTTCTAAGCACACGGGCACTTTGTATCTCCAACGGCGCTAGGGTTGCGTAACATTTTAAATTGCCTATGGGTCATTTCCAGTTGGGTTTGAGTTATCGGGATGGATTCCTTATCCATTCTTTCAATTATAGTAACCAAAGAGGGTTGTTTTGCTTTCAGTCAATGATCGCTTAACCCGACCGAACTTCGAAGTTAGTTTTGCATATATATATATAGAGAGAGAAGCCTCGTTATAACTTGAAACTGGAAGGTTCCAAGGAAATTGGAAGCAATACATTTTTATCACGTACTATTTCCATGTACTTTTGGGTTAGTGTTTGCTAACCACAGGGGGAATCCTTAGGTGATTTTAGGAGTCAACTAACAATAAAAAAACGATCAGTAGCACTTAATTAAAATAAAAAGCCTATGTTTTGAATGATTCTATTAATAAATATGAAAAAACAACGAGTAGGAAATGATCTAATAAGTGAAAAACCACATGGAAATGATGCAGAATTATATCTAAGCTTTAGGCATGCAATCCATACTCGATGCTAATCATTTCCAAACTCTGGAACATCTGTGACTATTTCCCTCATACTAAGCAATGCTCTATGAAGCATGTGCCCCATTCTCTCGCGCCATAATTCTCACAAGTTGTTACTGTTATTAACTAGGGCTTGAAGAGGTTCACTATGCAACCTGTAAAGATTACCTTCTTTACCTCCCATTATTTGTATTGTTTCTGGGCTTAGATTCCTTTGGTCTGATGAGGACCTACTTGTTTTGAACTCAACTGCAAAGTCCTTATCCTCCATAATCGAAATTGAAAGCAAATTCTTTCTGAGATCTGGAACAAACAAGACATCATCAATATCTAAAGAGTTAATTAACTTGAGCTGGAAGGGAATAGTACCAACTCTTGTTATTGGGTACTTGGCATCATCACCAAGCTCAACCTATACTCTTGAGTCTCGTTTCTTTCGATTAGAAAATAACTTCTGGGCTAATATTATATGATGAGATGCCCCACTATCCACATATCATGGATTCCTAGGAATTATGTTGGTAGAAAGGCAAGATACCATTGAGAAATCCTTCTTGAACTTGGCAGCAAATTCACTCATTAGAGTTTCTGCAGAGATTGTTACTAGCTTCTGTTGGTGCTTCCCTTTCTCATTATTCTTATTTGAACACTGTGATGCATAGTGATTGTGCTTATGACACGAAGCACCAATTTTACTCAAGTCCTTTCTTGGATGTGAGGCTGATTCGTCACTCTTTCCTTTACCTTTGCTGGGTCCTTTACCTCTGCCCCTATTTGTCTGATCAATAGGGCTACTTTCTCATCACCACCCTTTTTTCTAGCTTTTGACTTCATCCGAGTCCCCCCCTGCATACAGTCATTCCACAGCCTTTCAAAGTTAGAAAGTTTTTCACAAGCGCATATAGCTTTGACAAATGGTTTCCATGAAGTTGGGAATCCATTAAGTGTCAGGTTCACTAGCTCTGTGTCTGCAATCATCTCTCCAATTGCTGCAAGTTGATCACAAATCTATGTGACCTTCATAAGGTATCTGGTGACTGAATCTGATTTGGTAATTTCCATGGATTGCAGTTTGTTCTGCAATTCATCTTCTTGTTTATGTTCTCACTCTGGTAGAGGCTTACCAGGGCATTGAACACTTCTTTTGTCATTTTCTTCTCGAATATATGAAGGATCAAATGATTCTTTATGGCATCCAGGATCATTGGCTTGGCCCTTACTTCCTTCTTCTAATGAGCTGCCGACTGTTGAAGATTTGTAGGTGAAGGGACAACATCCTTGACAATATCCCAGGGATCATTCTTGTCCAATAAGAGTGTAACCCTCACTTTCTATCACAGGAAATTTGAGGCGTCATCCAGTTTGTCCTCGAATCTGAAGCTAGCTGAGGCCATTTTTACAATCTAATGCACAAACACCCAGATCTGAAAATCAATTCTTAAAAGAAATATTGAAACCCTCTAATTGATGGTCCTTTTTGGTATATGTTTTATTGCTGTCAATCCCTCAGGATCTAAATTAGAGAAATTGCTTTGGTAGCATGTAAATTTTTCAATCTCGGGTTAATGTTATCCTAATGTTCTCTATTAGATAACTCAAAATACAATTTATCAATCTTGGGTTATTGTTATCCTAATGTTCTCTGTTAAATAACTCAAAATATGCTTTTATCTAATAGCAAAAATTAAATTTCTGAACATTGCATCAATTACACATTAGCTGAAAAATGAACAGTGGAATAAATAAAAACACATACACAGGGATTTCTCCTTCAAATAAGCTTTTCATTCCTTTGATTTGATCTTACAAATGTGAACTCTATAGCCTGCTTTAAAACAACATCCATGCAGTCATTAATATCACCTCAAACACTAATATATGATTTATGAACCACTTTCTGCATGTTCACACTTAACATATTTAAGATGTTCTTGCTTGAGCTACGTTTCTCAGCATAAACTAGTAAATAGTAAAGTAAGGTGCAGAAAATAACAAGTCTAACATGTGGTATTGGCTATTTTTATGCAGTCTAAACTAATTTTAAATGTTGTTTTTTGATGTATTGGGGGAGATGTAGAGCTTTTCTATATTTCTATGCTAAAAACAAAATTACAAGAGGATTAATCCATAGCAAGATTAACCACATACCCATCATGCTTCTTGAATCTTGACAATAACTTTCTGCCTACAATGGAATGATGGAGGAGGAGAAATGAGAAAGAGTAGGACATTAAGAATTCAACATAGCAAATATCTGGTTTACAACACATGGAAAAAAAATAAAAACAAATAAGAATGGGATTTAAAACCTACTTCTTTAGCTCTCCAATGGTGGTTTTAATATAACTATGGCAGCCTTCAATCTCCCTTACAAGCTCTCACAAATGTCAACTTTCAATCCCCCTTCCAATCTCTCACAAAGGGTAAACTTCAATCTGCCTTCGAAGCTTTCACAAATCTGCTTTTTAACAACTAATAGGCAACCCACTCAAAATCTTAGCAAATATGAGTGAAATGAGAATTAGAATGGGATAAAATGGAGTGAGTGAGTGATTTAAACCCTCAAGGAACCTTATACATGCCTTAAGCCATCTTTTGGAAACTTGCCTTGGTTCCCACAAGCAAAAAAAAAGAAGAAGAGAAGCTCAAATTCTCATTACTGCTTGTGATGACTTAGGGAGTGTTTTGGGAGCCTTTAGCGCCTCGAGAGCATTTGGGGAGTGCTTAGGGAGTGACACTCATTGAATGCTCCACACAAATGTATGGAGGGTTGTAAAAATGTTGGGAGCAGACTTCCAAAATGCGCTTCTAGGATGGAGCATTCAAGAAGTGTGCTCTTGGGAGCACACTTCTTGAATCCTCCCTCTAGAAATGCGACTCTAGAGCAAAGCAAGGGGGGGCAGGGGTCACTATCCTGCATTGTAGCATAGAATGCCTATAGATGCACAATTTTCATTGTGGATATGATAGTTCACTTCTATATGGAGAATTAAGTACTATTAATCAATGAACCAATGCCTTTAATAGAGTAAAAAAAGTTAGAAATAAGAAGAAAGCAAATAGGGGTGAAGAACTTTTTGAATCCTACCACTCAATTTCTATTGAACCAAGATTGAAAGTAGATAAAAGTATAAGCAAATTTGAAGTACTGCCCACGAAACACATGTAATAATTGCCAAAGAATACTCGATTTCTTTATTATCAAGGTTTGTAGGAAGCCTTGACAAGTTTGGACAACAAGGACTCCAAGAAAAAATACAACTCTGCTAGATGAGATAGGTATGATCACAATCTAGCAAAGCAAACTCCACTATCCCAGCTACTCTATGCTAGCTCTCAACCTCACTCTCTTAAGAAAGAATAAGCAATAGAGAAAAGGGAACAAAAGTCACAAGCTCTAGCGCTCAACAACTCAAAAGAATATCTAGACCCATTCCTCCTCCATGCTTGTACGATGTACAAAGAGGGAAAGAATGAGAATAAAGGAGAAACAAAGATAGAAATTCCAAATATAGTACTTCTCTTGTGATAAAATAGCAACTGCATGAATAAAAACCTCATCCAAAAGAGTGCCTTGAAAAATAGTTATTGCCATTTGTTGACCACAACACCCGTCCAAAAATTCTCTTCTCTAGGGCATACACTTTTTAAGACAACAATTTGACCTCATAAAAGTAGTTCAAGTGCGACATAGGAGTTGAACTCTCCAAGTATGTACTTCAGAATGCTCAAAATACACTATAAGGCTAGGGTGCAATAGCCTAAGAATGGAAAATCTCTAATTTCAAGCCTAAAATCTAGGAGCAAGTGAGTCAACAAAGTATGGCAGCTGGGTTATTTTGGGAAAGAGAAAGCCTGTAAAAATAGTAAGGATATCTCTAAGGAGTGAGGAGTATGTACTTTCATCTATGCTTAAAATCCTTATTAGGCATGGATTTAGTTTTCGATGGTTATTTGTTAGATGTTAATACATTTGTCTTACCTTATCTAAAACTAGAGTGCCCATCTTTAGTCAACTTGGAATGAGGATATAAAATTCTTAAAGCAAAAGTCTCCATTTTCTTTATATCTCCGTTCCTATCCTTTTACTTGAATTTTTTTATATTTTCATTGATTGTTTTAGGATGTTTGATAGTGGTTTTAACTAGTTTTGCTGACATCACGTTGGCAAAAAAATCGGCAACGGTCCTGTTAGCACTAATTTCTACACTTTGTAAATTGATATAAACTTTAGAAAACAGCAGTAGAAATCAGCGAACATATAGGGAAATCTACCCTAAGCGTCACTAGCAAATCTACCTCTTTGTTTGGGTTAGTGCCTGCCAACCTCAAAGGGGTGTCCCTAGTCTTTGTTCTTGCTGTTCTAACTAGTGAATGTGCAATAAATCATAGGATAAAACAACAAGATAGTGGATGTTTGACCAGTAAGTTAGTGGCCAAAATAAGTGTGTAAAAAATTAAAAATTCGTAAATATAATGTGTGAAATAGTCCTTTGCAAATCAGCCTTCAGTATGAAAAAATAGAGTAAGAAGAAAGCAGATTTAAGTTGCTAATTGCCCAAATAAATAGCTGAAATAACACTCAATATATTGCACAAAATACCATCGAATCAACCAAACTAGAATGAGTGGATCAAAACTGAATTTTATTTCACAAGAGCCAAAATGTTGTTTGCACCAAGATGACTATCACAAAACTTGAAGACAATGATATCTTGACACAAAATAATAAGAGTTAGAAGAGAGAGAGAAGAATGATGTCTTGGAAAATGCAAGGTGGCAGCTATTAATTCCAATTTTCCTTTACCTTAATATTTGCTTGTGAACGTCTTTTTCTGTTCTTTATTTAGATATTTTCATCAAACAAATATCAAGAACAAAAACAACAACAACAGAGGACACAAAAATTAGGTTCTCAGCTAGGGAAAAACCTTTCCAAGGGGAAAACCCGGAAAACTCTCCTCTTCTTGTAGAATCAAGTTCAAATGAGACAACAACGACCCGATCAATGTACCAAGTCCTCCAAGTACCAAGTCAACCATTCCAACAAGTCCTTCCTTGATCTAGCACCAACCAACTTCAAACTGCGACTTCGACCTCCCAACTTCAACACTGCTACTTAGGCCTACAACTTCGGCCTTGTAGCTACTGTAGAAACCCTAACTCAACCCTTCAAGAGGTCTTCCTTGATCAAGACAACTCCTTCCAAGGTCAACGAAGTCAAAACAGAATATTTTGCTCTCCTAGCTACTTGAAATTGCAACTCGAACCTGCAATTTGGCCTTCTTGGAAGCTGCAAAAACCCTAATCCTTTGAACATGTAAGAGAGATATAGCCCCCAAACAAGATCTTTGCCATTCATTTTTGTTGAGAAATTAATGTTAGCAGAGTTAGGGTTAGATTTCTCTTTCTTGATAATCACTTGTGAATTATGTCGGCTTCTTTTACTTCTTTGTTATATTATCTTTCATTAAGAAATTACCAAATTATGTGTGTATGAAGATCACAAAAACACAAGACACAAGATGTAGGTACTCTACGAGGGCCAAAACCCCTATCTAGGGGGAAACCCAGTCAAAATCTCTTCCTTCAATAGTTTTCTTGACTCTTCAACCTAGACACAAACCTCCTCCAACCACCAAGTCAATCTCATCTTCCAACAATTTTGACCCAGAATTTCGACCTTGGAGCAACAACACTTCGACCTAGTAGATGGCAGCAACAACTTCGACTAGACAAGAAAAACTTCGATCTCCCAAAGGAATCCAAACGAGAGAGATAGATAGCCCAGAATTTCGATTTTTTGTTTTCTTTCGTCTTTCTCCAACTTCACACTTCTTTTAGCCTCCTTCTGGATATCGAACTTACGAGTGAGTGAGAGAGTCCTCCAAATGAATTCGATTTGCTTGTATATATAGGCTTGAGGTGAGGTCTAATTGCCTTGTTTGAGGCCGACTTGATCTTCTTGAGGCTGACTTGGTGTGGAGGTGTCAAATACCTAATTTGACTCAATAATAAATCTTTTTACATGATTCAAAAGCCCAAGAAGGGTCTGATAAAATGTACAATGACTTTATTGACTCAATATAAATCCTAGGAGTCCACAATGGGGACTTTCACTAATAAAAGATGACCCAAGCATGAAACCCATGCTTTAATAAGTCATTGTAATAATAATAAATTTTTTCTTTTTCATTCTTTTGACAAGTACATTACATAATGACTCAAATACATTTATGAAAACCGAACCTAGTTACATTTTTCAACACTTTCTCTTAACTGGGGAGGTATTCATAATAACATATACAAGTACAAGGAAGATCTCAAACCATATGAACTATGAAGAGTTTAGGCACCGCAATGCCATGGACTAGATTCTTGACTAGGGCAATCTATCCAAGGTCCTCCAGCAGTTTAGGTACTCATGATTCCATTGACTAGATTCTGACTGGGGTAATCTATGCGCGTGGGACTAAGATGGACTAAAGCTTTCAACCTCTCTAGGTACCATTAGGCTTACTAGCTAACCATCAACCTAGGGATCCAGGTGCGTATTCGAGGTCAGAGCTCCATGACCAACGCTACCCTCCCTACTTCGAGATCCAGACATCAACACATAGTGCTGACCAGATGTCCTCTCGGGAAATGTATCTCAAACACAAAGCCTCTACAAATCTCTTCCAAACTTTTATCATCATCAACAAGATCAACAATATCAACTAAACCAAACATACTTCTAAGATATTCAAACTTCTTATTAGGAAGAGACTTTGTTAATATATGAGCGACTTGATTATTTGTCGGGACATCTTATAGCTTCACAATCCCATCCTGCACCAAGTTCCTAATGTAGTGGAACTTATTGTTGATATGCTTCGTTCTAGCATGAAATACAGGATCTCCAGACATCTTGATGCAACTTTGATTATCACAGTTTATCATAGTAGGATCCGAAGGCTTCTCGAATAAATCCGTCTGAAGCTTTCTTAGCCATACAACCTCCTTTCCTAGTTCACATGCAGGCACACACTCTGCTTCAATACTAATCAAAGCAACAAGATCTTGCTTTCTACTCATCCATGAGATCATGGCAGATCCCAAACTAAAGCATCCTCCCGTAGTGCTTCTTGCATCGGTCTCACTGCCACCCCAATAAGAATCTGTGAAGCCAATCAACTTGACTTTCTTGCTATCGTACTTTAGGCAATGATGTATAGTGCCATGAAGATATCTCAATATTTGTTTGGCAGCTATCCAACGATCATGGCGAGGCTCCAACTGAATCTGAAGAATGTTCACAACAAACCATATGTCCGGCCTAGTATTTACCAGATACATCAAAGAACCCACCAACTGACAATAGGAGGTAGGATCTACGAGACTTGAGTTAGAGCTCCTCAACTTCTTGATATTGGTGATCATAGGAGTAGTCAAGGGCTTGGAATCCATCATCCTAAATTTCTGCAACAACTTGATGATATACTTTCCTTGCCCTAAATATATCTCCCTAGACTTTTGCCATACTTCCAGACCGAGGTAATAGTGCATCAGTCCCAGATCCTTCATCTCAAATTCGGTTGCAAACATCTTCTTGCTTTCTTGTATCCTTCGCTCCACACGTGTAATGAATAGATCATCCACATATAGTAGAAGGTTCAATGTGTGAACCAAACATCCAGACCAAAATATGTTGGGGTATTTATCCTCAATAATTGCTTTCGCTGCCTTACAATTAGGAGCATTATCAGTGATGACTTGGATGACATTGTATGGCCCAATACGTTTCATTGTTTCAAGTAATGCTTCTGCAATGTTGATGGCGGTCCTGAACTTGTCTGAGTAATCATGTGCAGTTAGAAAGATGGCACCACTAACAGACACAGCAAGCACACTTATCAATGGCTTGCCTTTTACATTTGTCCATCCATCAGATACAATGGACACCCTATGGTCAGTCCAAGAATTTGTCATTCTATTCAAAGAATGTGATCTTTTTGCTTTTTCATGATCAAGTCCAAGAGTTCTTGCCTTGTCATACCCAGGGCTCTTGTATCCTTTAGGGGTATCATTTATGGCAGAAACCATTTCGTGCCAATAAGGTGAGCGAAGAACATTGAATGGTATCCCACATGCATAGAGAAACCTGTAAACCTTTGAACCCACATCATTCCTAAACCCCTCATCAAGGAAATCTTATATGGTTCTAGCCTTAAAGCCGATGACCCTGTGCCTCCATATCCACTGCCTTGGGAGGATGCTGAAGGAGTTCTTTGTGCTTGTGATTGTGAGCTTGGTTCAAAGAAACCCCTTGATTTTTTAGATTTGTATTGGGCTTCCTCCTCTTCCCTTATGTATTTGGCTCTATCCGCTGCTGACACCACTGGACAAGTTTTGATTCCTATTTGTTTATCTCCATCCCATGGCCTTTTCCCGCAGAGGTGTTTTCTGGCACGGGTGTATGAACCTGTATAATTATTGTTGCAATGGGGGCAATGAAATTTAGTGGTTCCACCCCCTCTCCCTGCTTCAGGTCTGTTAACATATTTCCACAATGGGGTTTGGTCTTGTTTAGTTTGTTGAGAGTCATGTTCACCCTCCTCCAACTCCTCCTCACTGGGGTTTTCATCAAATCCACTTTCTCTAGCTTCTTCATCCCCCTCTTCATTTTGGCCCCTCCGTTTCCTACTCTCCTGTACCATAATAACCATAAAAGGGACCAAGAAGAGGAAAATGCCAAGAAATATAGCCAGGTCCATGGTGTTTAATAATTGTAGGCTTCTTAATTTGCAAAATTTAATGGGAATGGGAATGGGAATATGAATGAGAGAATTAATTTAATCTATTTAGATTAATTAATTTAATTTAGATTCATGATTTTTTTACTAAATAAAGTTAATAAACTAAACTAAACTAACTAAACTAAATTACTGCCTAACTAAGGTTTAAAATACTAAATTACTAAGTTACTAACCTCTTTGCAGGCTTGCTCCTTGCTCCTCAGCGCTTGCTCCTCACTCCTTTGCTCTTGCTCTCCAGCTAAACTCAACTCATTCAAGTGATAATGAAAGTTTTTTACCCCAATATGATTTTAAAACACACACACACACACACACACACACACACACACACATATATATATATATTTTGTTTGCGTCCGTGATTTTTTTCCACGCGGAACGCTCCCGACGTACTCGAATCGCTCTCGGAGCGAAATTTTAACGCTTGGGAGCGATCGCTCCCTGATCGCTCATGAGCTGTAATTTTTGCTTTGGGAGCGACGCTCCCGATTTTGGCAGGGAGCGCAAATTTTTTTATTGGGAGCGCGCTCTCGACCCGCTCCCGCTCGAAGCGCGGATTGGGAGCGGGTTCGAAGGGGGGGGGAGCGCTCCCCCGTAATTCTGATTCAACCACTGTTAGAAAGATTTTAGGCAGTTGTAGAAAACAGTGAGATGATTAAGTTTCAGAGATCAATCATCAAATCCTTGAGCCCTTTGGGCTTGGAGGCTCTTGCTCAACTTGTAAACGAAATTCTCCCAAAGATGGTCCACCTGTAAACACAAGTTTGAAAACTAGAAATCTGCAATGCACCAAGATTTGACTCAGAAAATTCGATGACTTTTCAAACAGTGACAAAAAGATGCAACATGGGATAGGAAAAGGGTGACTGGGAGCCAAAGCTGGGCAGAGGAGGGATGCTGTGAGGTTTTGAGCAATGTGGAAAAAGTCGAAGTCGGGATTAAATTGGCAAGGGTCCAGAAGTTGAAAAAGTCGTTAAAGTCTGGAGTTTTTTGAAAAAGTCGACAAAATTAAAAATACAAAAATATTCATTTTTTAAAAAATCCAGACTTTTTCAATAAAATCCCGACTTTAAAAAAAAAAAAAAATCGTTAAAGAAACTACCTCATTCACGATTTTTTGGAAAAAGTCCCGATTAAATCCCGACTTTTTCAGCTGGGAAAAAATCAGCAAAAAATCGGCCAGCGAAAAAAATCTCATTTTGGGGATTTAATCCTGATTTTTCTCAACTTTTTCCACACTAATTGGGGCCTACCCAGGCTTGCGGCAGAGGCAAGGGGGGCTGCTAAAAGGCAGCCAAGCAGAAGGGAGGGCCAAAAAGTGTCTAGAAGGATAGCAGAGGAGAGATTTGAGGCTGTGGCAGGGATGATTAGAGCTGCGTTGAGGGGATGGAAGGCTTAGGGGCCATGGAAGACAAGGCTGAGAGGGTTAGGAGGGCAGGGAAGGCCTTGTGTCCAAGGAAAAGGGCGCCACAAGAAAAAATAAGGCAGAGGAAAAGGTTGCGGTGGAAGAGGTTATGAGCGGAGGGTTTGGAGAGGGACTTAGGGCCACAGAAGACAGGGATGAAGCCAAAAAGAACTGCAACCAGGCTTGGAGAGGCTTGCAGCCAAGCCTTGTGGGCTATGTTGGGCCTAGAAGCCCTAGAATGTCTTGAAACCCTCACCAAATTCAGAGAAATACTTCAGATCTTGAAATTTCCCTGCAAATGACCACAAATAACCCCCTTAGGGCTTGACGATCTCTCTTTGGGCTTGTGCGTTGAGCTTGGAGGGAAAAATAGTTGGTGGATCTTGCCTTCCCAGACCTATCTCCACCTTTAGAAGCCCTTTAAAAATTTCCAAGGTCTGAAACCCTTGAAACCCTTCAAAGATCTTCAGATCTAGCTTAGAGTTCACTTGCAAAAATAAAATTTCAAAAGCCCAAAACCCCAATATATACAAAAATTCAATAACTAGATAATGCAGAAATAGGAATATATTCAGATTGATTTGTAGCATTACTTTCATAGTTGGAGTTCCTTGACTTCTTTGGTGGACAGTAGCTATCTTCACAATCATCGGGAGAGTCTCTTCTTCTTCTTTTGTTTCTCCTTCCATCTCTTCTATCATCTCTTCTTTCATACGACCTGTCGTTGTTGAAGCCACGATTATTGTTGTAGGACCTTGAAGAGTTTCTTCTTGGACCATCTATCTTTTCAGGACAATCTTGAGCATAGTGACCCTTTCGATGAAAATTGTAGCATATAACATCCCTATCTCGCCTTCTTGAATCCCTGGAATCTCGATTGGATTGAGGAGCTCTTCTTGATTTAGATGGATTTCCCTTTCCTTTCTTCATGTTCTTCTTCTTCCCTTGAGCAACGAAGGCAGTGGGCTCTCCTTCATTTGTCCTTTGAATTCTTCCTCTAGATATCATTAATCTTTCCTCCTGATTGCATAAGGCAAGTAGCTCATCAAAAGAAGGGATCCTTTCCCTGTTCATGATAGAAGTAATGAACATGTCCCATGAAGAAGGAAGGCCATAAGGGCAGTCATCACCAATTCCCTGTCAAGTATAATTTCTTGAGCAGTCCGAAGTTGATCCCCGATCTCAGTGATTCTTATGAAGAAGGATTGCACAATTTCTCCCTTATGCAACTTAGACTCCTTGAGTTGATTTTTCAATTCCATTATATGGCTAAAATTGTTCATGTCATACCTGCCAACAATCTTATCGTGCATTTCTTTGGAAGTCTTCAAGGATGAAATATAAACAAGTAAATGATCTCATAAAGAATCAATAGTGATCTTCTTAGCTTTAATCTCACCTTTCTTATACGTGAATTTGATAGCTTGAGAAGCATTTTCTAGTGGCGGTGAAATCTTTCCTTCCACGTACTCCAAGACATCGTACTCATCTAAAGGTGAGATTGATCCTGGCCTTCCATGCTGCAAATCCAAATGAGTTAGCTAGCTTTTTGTTATCCTTGAAATAAGAGGTAGACATTTTTACCAAAAGATTTTTTCCTTTTCAATCAACTGCTTAGAAGATGGATGCTCTTGCTTTATGTCTCTTGGGCTTGTCTTCACCTCAACTCTAATACCATGTTATTTTTCATCAATTATTCTATGCTGCAAATATTACTCCAACAATATCTAATAACATCCAATTTAACAATTTCCACTTCTTCTATTTAACCAATGATAGTAGAGCAATAGTAGATAGAACAATTATTCAAATGCACAATGAAAGACATCCAAGAGACAAGAGACACAATATTTGGTCAATGACCAGGGAAAAACCCGAGTAGGGGGAAAACCCTTGCAAATTTTCTTCTATTAGATTGTCTTCAAATGTTCAACAGAGAGAGTACATCATCTAAGAGTCAAAGTCAAATTTTGACTAGCCAATATCCAATGTCAATATCCAATAGCCAAATATGCCAAACAACTATCCAAATTAGAGACAAAGGAGAGAGATGAAGTCAACAATTGTCAAATCTGATCGTTTTGCAAATCTGTCCTGGTAAACAACAGTGAACAACAAGAAAGACAACCCTAACTAGTCAACGGTTAAGGGTCAAAACAATCCTCTCGCAACTTGGTCAAGGGCAGTCAAACTTGACCTCAAAAGCTGGTCAAAGTCCCCTCAAAGCTGTTAGTCAACTTGGTCAAAATCTGCACTTCTTGCTGCGGTCAAAGCTGCGGTCAATGCTGGTCAACTAGCCCAGATTTCCTCGATATTGTGCCCTCCATGCAGCGTAAAGAAACAAAAAAATTCCACCCAAAAATGTAGTCAAAGGAGGTCAAATACACCCAAGTCAACACAGGTCAATGCCCTGCGATAAGTCTGAAATTCAGAAAATCTGTAATAGCCACCTGTCCATTCGTCCGTGTGAGAGATTCCTTCCAATTCTGAACTATACGAACTAATAGAATGAGGAGAGAGAAGATATGTTGTGAGTTGATGAAGTGCCAAATGAGGACTCATCTTGTATTTATATGCAACTTGAGGGGTGTCATCCTGTCCATGAGATGTGTCATTTGACCCAAGGTCGACCTTGACAGTTTTGTATTTGTGGGCTTGGTCTCAAAAATCCACTTTTCTTTATCCAAATTGAGTGCTTCAGAATTCAATTTTGGTCCTCTCGAAATGAGGAATTCAATGGAATGATTATCTCCATCAAATGAGTTCTCTAAATTGGAATTTGGCCCTAGTTGCACAATTTAACACTTTCTAGGGCGTCTTTGAAGTCTCCTTGTTGGTCTTGAAAGCATGAAGATAGTTGGAGACATCATCAAGAAGGAGGAGTCTTGGTTGACAAGTTAGTGTTACACTATTTTCTATGTCTCAATCTACAGATCATATGGCTACATTTTGCAAGGAAGGCAACAAGCTCGTTGGATCAACAAACTTCCTAGCTTGGAAAAAAACGATTGACTTGGCACTCACAAAGAATGAAGTCATGGAGTATGCCCTTGGAGATGTAGTTGAACCAAGCAAAGAGAAGACATAAGAGTTAGCAAAGTACCAGAAGGGAGAAGAGCGAGCTCAAAGAATCATTGTGGAGTTGATAAAAGATCATCTTGTTTCCTTTATTGATGATCTGAAGACATCCAAGGCCATGTATGATAAGTTGGTAAATTTGTACTCTATAAGTACACAAGGTCAAAAGATTCCTTGAGGAATCAACTATATAGAATTAAGGAAATCAAAGGATGAGGACATGGCCACCTATATAATGAAGAATTCACAAATAAGAGACCAGTTGCAAGGGCTTGGGGAGACCGTTACAGAGTCTGAGATGACTATCTGTGTATTAAATGCTTTGCCACCTGATTGGAGTAGTTTTGCAACAAGCATCTACTCAAAGAAAAATACTACACCCTTCGATGAATTATGGGCTCAATGTACCTTGGAAGAACCTAGAATCAAGGCAAAGGATGATACTGAATCAAATGAAAGATCTCAAGCCTTCATGCAATAACTAAGAAGGTGAGGAAAGGAAAGTTTGGAAAGTCCAAGAAGAAGACAAACATGTCGAAAATCCAATGCTTTGGATGTAATGAGTATGGACACTTTAAAAAGGATTGTCCAAACAATAAAGTAAACAACAAACGAAAGGAAAGAAGTGAAACTCACATAGATGAGGAAAGGGGAGAACTTGAGAAGAAGCTGAAAGGAGAAGATCCCAAGGATCTTTATTAGTGAAGGAAGTCTCATCTCTGTCAGGCTTTGTATGAATTTTTGTATTTCTTTTATTAAGTAGAAAGTAGAGTATCATGCGTTATTACTCTAGAAGAGTCTCAGCTTTGTAAAAAGCATGGCATCATAGATAGAAGCACATGATAGTAGAAAGACTAGAATCTTCTTATCTAATTTGCTTTGGGAAAGATCATCTAGTTTAATGAGAATGAGAAGTTTGGAACCATATTGCACATTATAGTTCATCCAACCATTTTCTAACATCATGTTAGAGGTAGTCATTTTGCAAAGAAGGATCATCAAAGATCCTATAAGAATCATCATTATGGGAGATTCTTGAAGCAACATTATGACTGGTAATATTCCATCTAGTATGGAAACAATACTCTTGAAGGAATGTAGATGGTCAAAGTTGCATTATGAAAGGCATAATGAAGGTCTCGGCTTGGGAAAAAAAACCCATCTTAATCCGGTACAAGAAGCAAGAAGGGATGGCTAGATGACTGTATGAAAATAAAAGGTATGCATATGATAAATATTCCATATGGTTGCATGATGGTTGAAAACAAAAATTTGACATAATGTGAAATGGATGGAGATCAAGACTCTCTCACTAGATTGCATGGCGTAAATATAACAATGTTGATCAACATCAAGTGTGGTCTCCATAAGAAAGAAAGGGAGTTAACAATGACAACTCTAAGGAAGATATTACAGCTTGGTAATCAAGCTCGATCCATTGGCACTCTGATTAAAATGATTGCATGGAGAAAGATTCATATGAAGATGTATCATGCGAATGGATGTTGATCTCAAAGAACTCAAGTAAGCTGATGCTTTGATGAGGAGGGCCATCTTGACAAGGTAAGCCTGATATTTAATATTTTGATATTGGTTATCTGGTTAACATATTGTTTTGCTACATGGTAGGATATTGCAAGAATGCATGATAACAGTTGAGGCAAGTTCAACTGCGGATGCTGAACTCAATTCAACAAACATATGAATTGAGTATATGGTTTTGGCAATTAAGAAGTCAAGGTGTTCACATCATCAATCTGGGATTGGAAGGTAGCAGTGAAAGAAGAGAACCTGATGTTCATCAACAAAGATTACTTTCATGTTTAAGAGGGAGCTATGACTAGCTTGAAGTTTGATAAGGCTCAATATAATGTCTTCATTGATGTCAACTAGACGAAAGTGATATGCATGATTGATGGCCTGAACCCTTTCAGACGATTGAAGGAAGAAGATGTTGAAATTTCTAAGTCTGACACGTTAGAAATTCCTACTGCATTATCTGGTTTATTTCACCTACTTGTCTATTCCATTAACAAGTTATTTATACATATAAATACTGAAAATAAACATGATGCAACCTTAACTCATATACAGATCAACAACTGAAATACTAGATAAACACACAAGGGACACCGTTACTTTTGGACAATCGTCCCCGGAAAAACCAAATGCGGGAAAACCGGTGCAACAATTCTGGGGGTTTTATTATTATGCAGATTTCTTGAGTACAACTAGGGTGCATAACTGGCTCACCCAATAGAGATTTTTACATGACAGTAATACCTCTTATCAGAGATATATATTCAGTAAGTCTGCCCCACGAAAATCCTGCTGGTGCTTCTCCAAGGCTCTGCGTAAGCCCTGCTAGCCTTAGTGTAGCCCTAGAACCCTTTGCATCAGCCTTATGCCCCTCTATGTCAGCTCTATGGCCTTTTGCGTCACCCACACAGGCCCCTCATCCTCTGCACAGTCTCTAGCTACCTCTGCGTGGCTCCTGCTGCCTCTGCCTAGCTTTGGCTGCCTCTACATTAGGCTCTTTAGTCATTCCATTGACCCTCTGGCACTATCTCCGCCTCTTTGCTATGTACTCATTGCTCCTCGCTGCAACAGATCACTTGTTCAAATTTTCTCAGCAAACCCCGCTCCAGAAAACGGAACTCACTGATCAATTTTGGTGTATCTCCAACTGACCCTCAAGCCTCCTCTTATACTTTTCCTGTTGAGTCTTCAATGACCGAGATTAAGTCCCTAATCAATGGCTAAGATTAGATTTGGCTTGATCCATGTCATTTAGAACATTCTCGCCCAGTTTTATATTAATACCCATTAATATTTTAATTTTCCTAAGTTTGGACTTTCGAACTCCATTAAAAATATTAATTATTTTAATATCTCTCCAACCGGGTGGAATTTCCCCAAACCATTTCTGGGTCTTGCAGATCTCGCCTCTCCACCAATTTTCATGGCTAGAGCACATCCGATGCTACCATAAGTCAACACTCCCTCTTAGCGAGGAATGTTCTCTAGTAATGCTCCACCACTGAACATCACATTGATCCTTTCACACTAATACCTATGCTAATGCACATCCACTGCACTGTTGCTTCCTGTACTGTTGCCCATGGCTCTGCCATTGCCACTGCTACATCTGTGCTGCAGCTCCCTCTGCATCCGTGCTGCTACTGGTCCTTCCTCCCAACACTGCATCTGCACTGCAACTCTCTCTCAAATGCTGCCCATAGCACTACCACTGCTAACTGTTGCATCTGTAATTCAGTTACTGAGAAGTAAGTACCTAATCTACCCAACTACTGACATCCTTGTCAGTCTGGAAGCCCCCTAATGCTGAAGCTACCTTTGCTGCTATCCTGTGCTCCCTTTGTTGCCTCTGCGCTGCTGCAACCACCATTTTGCCTCTCGCACTGCTGCAACCACCTTTTTGCCTCTCACACTGTTGCAAACACCTCTGTGCCTCTCCCATTGCTACAAACACCTCTGTGCCTCTCGCAACCCTCACTGCGCTGCTACAGACCTTTGCACTCTAGCACTGCCTTGGCGTTCCATCACATCTTGCTTCTACCGACATCCGTCATCTTGCTATTGTCGTTAAGGGATCCTGTAGTCGGATATGATCCAAGAGTTTGGGCACCTCAAGGATCCTGCCCCTCATCTTCTGTAGTCCTCCTGACCACAACTCGATGTCTCCCCACCTCTTCTCTAGAGGTGCATGAGCACTCATGGCACAGTCGTCATCAGTCTCAACTTCTTTCTCTGCCTTAGCAGGAGCTGCCTTGGAGTCAGAAGCCTCTCCCTTATTGTTCTTCCTAGGACACTGGGTTGCATAATAACCCAAATCCCCTCAATGGAAGCACTTCACCTTGGAGATGTCCTTCTTCTTCCTCTTCCCTTGTTGTCCCGCAGATGCTAGAGCCACATCCTCCTCCTCTTTCTTGATTCGACCTTGGTTAGCCGTCTGATCTCTTCCTGGTGAAGATTTGCCCACATTTCTTTCCATCCTGGAAGAGTAGCTCTGCCCAAAATGCCTTGGACAAATGTCTCCCACTCCTGGAGACTGCATTCAGGGCAATCCTCACCATGAACTCCTGATCGGCGCGGCCCCTATGGAAGTAAGTTCGTCCTGAATCTCCTGCAATCTGAGGAGGTATAAATCTATCTGCTTCCCCTTTTACATCTGATACGACCACAACTGATTCTCTAATAGCATCTTTCGCTGCACGGAAGTGCCGTGATACAATGTCGTCAAAGTATCCCACATCTCCTTTGTTGTGTTCTTTTCGGCAATGACATGATCCTTGACCCCATCAAGGATTATGCACTTTGCCTTTGCCATTGCATCCTCATATTTCTCATTATAAGCTAGGTCTACTGGGATAACCACGGTTCTCAAGGAAAAGCCCTTGATGCGATGTCTATCCAGCACTGACAGGATCCTGGCCTTCCAGATGACAAAGTTGGAAGCCCTGTCCAACTTGTCTTGATCCCTCAGTGCGTTCACTGCCATCTCCGCTACTTCTCCTAGACTCCCTCTGAGATTCGACTTCCCTCTTGGAAATATCCCTCTAAGTCCTGATTTCCTTGCTGGAAATCTTCTCGCCAACTGTCGATCCGCTCCTCTTTGATCCTCTTTGCAACTGCAACTAGGATCTAGATTTCTTGGCTAGAAATCCGTCAAGGCAGCGACTCCCTCTACCTTGGTTCTGTCTCGTTAGGTACTGTTCTGCTCCGACAGAAAGAACACCCCACTAGCTTCCCAATCACAATCTGCCCACAACTCTCTAGGCCTTGGCAACTGAAAAAACTGAGCCTTCCATCTCTGTGCAATCCTGGAAAAGGTTGAATCGATCCTCTGGCCAACTTGGCTGAGTAGGATGATGTGGCTCTTCGTGAGCCTCTTCTGCCTCTCTCTGCCTCTGCATTGGCCTTCTCCATGGCTCGAAATGATGATGCAGGCTCTCTGCATCACTCCTTCTCTGTTGCCTTCTGCTTAGGATCAACTCTGTCTCTCGGGATAGCTGCTACTGCTGCAAATTTCTGATATTGCTAGTGCCTTCAGTCCTCCTGTGATCTGCAATCCTCTGATACCATGTTGAAATTTCTAAATCTGACACATCAGAAATTCCTACTGCATTATTTGGTTTATTTCACCTACTTGTTTATTCCATTAACAAGTTATTTATACATATAAAAACTGAAAATAAACACAAATGCAGCCTTAACTCATATACAGATCAACAACTGAAATACTAGACAAACACACAAGCGACACCGTTATTTTTGGAAAATCGTCCCCGGAAAAACTCAATGTGGGAAAACTGGTGCAACAGTTATGAGGGTTTTATTATTATGCAGATTTCTTGATTACAATTATGTGCCAAACTGGCTCACCCAACAAAGATTTTTACACGACAGTAATACCTCTTCTTGGAGACATATTTTCAGCAAGTCTACCAAATGAAAATCCCTTCGACGCTTCTCCAAGGTTCTGCGTCAACCCTGCTAGCCTCAACGTAGCTGTAGAACCCTATGCGTCAGCCTTCTGCCCCTCTGCGTCAACTCTCTGGCCTTTTGTGTCACCCACGCAGGTCCCTCAGCCTCTGCGCAGTCTCTAGCTGCCTTTGCATGGCTCCTGCTGCATCTGCGTAGCTCCAGATGCCTCTGCGTCAGCCTCTTCAGTCACTGCGCTGACCCTATGGCACTATCTCTGCCTCTCTGCTATGTACTTACTGCCCCTCGCTGCAACAAATCACTTGTTCGAATTTTCTTAGCGAACCCTGCTCTAGAAAATTGAACTGATTGATCAATCTTGGTGTATCTCCAACTGACCCTCAAGCCTCCTCTTATACTTTTCCTGTTGAGTCTTCAACGACCGAGATTAAGTCCCTAATCAACGCCTAAGATTAGATTTTGTTAAAATTTGCAACTAGGGCCAAACTCCATGTGGGTCAGCTTATTAATGGCAACTAATATTTTTCTTGGATCTCTCTCATCGAGAGGTGTAGGATTGATCTAAAGATCATCCGATTCCGATAAGTATTCATGGAGATATGAATTTATTTGTGTTATGGGACAATTCGTCAAGGTCGGCCAGCAACCAAATAAACCCCACTTGTGCTCAACGTTTTAGTATAAATAAAGGAGGACTTCAAGTCATTTAGATATAATCTTCTTGGTGATCTCTTCATCTCCACTTGTCTTTGGGTTTTGGTGGGAGGAGAGACCTAAAGAGGATACGCTGCCCTAGAGTATGCCCTATCCTATACGTTGTCATGAAAGTGTCTTCTAGGCAGCCCTAAAGGAGGAATCTTGGAGCTGCCCTGGCCACAACAAGGAAGATAGGCTAGCGAGGGTTTGAAGGACGTTGGAGGTAAGCTCCAAGTGCTACTAGGAGAATTCTTCTATAGGCTGTCTAAGGGAAACCTATACTCTGTCTAGAGAAGGTCTCCACTAGCCCTAGCCGCAGTTCAACAAGTGCCACAAGCTATGCCCTAGACACAGTCAAGGAGGAGGCCAAATACAAGCCCTAACCGCTAACATAAAAAGTCAAGGAACAACGTGGAAGAGGGTTGCTACAGGAGGTCGAGTTTGGGAGTCTTAAGGCTGAAACTAGGGCTGAAAGGATACGCTGATAGGTTGAGTATAAGATGAGTAAAATGCTGGCTGTTTGGGCACATTTGGAGGAGGCCATATGCTATAGCAACGTTGTGTGGTAGGTCGCAAGCCATACCACCACAACAAAGAAATAACATGCGCTGTTTTGCTGTCATATGCCCTAAGGCAGCAACCTAGTAAGCGAGGAATTCACCTTTAGCAAGCCATAGTCTTCTAAGGTTTGTTTGGGGCAGCTTGGAGAAGATTAAGGCCACAGGTATGTGCCCTAACCAGTCTGACACTAACAGTCAACAACAAGCAAGGTTGGAAAAGCATCGATGCTGTTGCATGAGGGATGTTAGATCTATCTTGATGAAGGCTGTACCATCTTCCATTCTACATAGAAAATAGAGATCCTTAACAATGAACCAATACAGTCCATGATAAGATGTGACAACTAGGTGACCCATGAGGTTTGAATGCATACTAAGACATAGTGATAGTGCAACAAGATGCATGGGCAACATGATAGCAGCAATGGTACTTGGTGCGACAAGTACATGGTGTTGCAAACACATTGGGACAACAACAAGCACAGTGCTGCAAACACAATGGGATAGCATGGCAAGCATGGTGCAGTAAGCACATTGGGACAATAGTATGTTAAGCAAGCTGCAGCAAGCACATATGCTTGCACATGGTGGCAAGCATGGTGCAACAAGCACATTGGGACAACAAAGGTACATGATGCAGTACAGTGATGGGTACAGTCATGATTGGTAAAGCATGATGAGATGCAGCATAGTAATGATGGGTGCAACATGGTGTAGCATGGTGAGGTGCAGCACATGGACGAGATGCAACACAATGATAGGTGAAGGATTCACCCTTGAGAATTAGTTGAAGCAACATGTTTTCAACTGATCTCATGTAGAGATGATCTATTCTCTTATCTAGAAAGTCAAACTGTTGACTTCTGTTGTAAATGTACTCTCTCTCTCTCTCTGCTAAACTATTGAAGAACATAGAAGAAGAATTGATCAAGGGTTTCCCCACATTGGGGTTTGTCCTTGGTTAGCACCACATTGTGTCCTCTTGTCTTGGCTTGTCTTCTGCGATT
>APFE031105969.1:246241-293917 GCA_000404065.3 Pinus taeda | reverse complement strand
AATTTGGGGAGGTCGCGTTTCGTATCGCTTCCCGTTTCGGAAACTCGTACCCGTTTCCCCGTTTCGTGCAACTTAGCAATCGAGTAAATGAGATTACAAGTGAGGGAACCAAGTGGATACTTCATAGTGGCATACCCTTCCATAATGGGCTTTAGAATGTATAGGTGTCCCCAGGTTCAAGAGGGAAGTTAATAAATGACCCTATTAGGTGGTTTCAACCTCTAAGGGAGTGACTGGTCCATGGTACATCCATCAAATGGTAGGTGTCATGTGATATAATGATGGAATGGAGTGGGGTAGCAAGGGAAAGCTCCAAACCACATGCCATGGTACAAGGGAAACTATAATAAAGGAAGCCCACACATAGTTGTATAGATGTAGCAGGGAGCAATCGTGTACATGAGTTACCCCAACCTTTGTTTTTCCACCTTTTTTCATATGCCTTTTGCTTTTTATTTTTTTTCCTTCTTATAACTGCTTGGGGCTCCAGGGAATGAGAGCATGATGCCTATGATATAATAGTGATCACCCCCTTAAGGTTTTGTAGGTCATCACCCACCGTGGGTTGGGACAATCATGGGTTCCTTAATGGTTCAGGGGGCTTGTATAGGGGGCCTGAGGAACCAAGGTGATGGCCATGATGATAGGGGGTAGAGCTCATATTTGGGTTTTTCCCACATGCTAAATTCGTGTCCTAGCCATCTTTTGCATTTTATGGTACATTTCTTGTTGTAAGTGGCCAAATAATGCTTTTAGCTTTCTTTTTAGCTACATCAACCTCTGGGGCATCATTCTAGGTTTGACCTAAGGTGTGGACAAGGGGAGGGGGATGCTAACTCCTTGTGGACCCAATGGACAAATGTGGACCCGGATGGGAAATATGTGAAAAGGGGCTATAATGAGCAAAGGGGAGTGATATATGTGGTGTTGGGAAGCGCGACCATGCAACCAAAATCGAGGTTTCCCATGTAGTTCCACTCCTAAAGCTAGCGGCCAATAAAGGAGATCCCACAGGACTAGGATAGAAGACTAACCACCAAGTTGGACAAGGGGACAAGAGTATAGACCAAGCCCATTCTTTTTGCCAAATCCCCTCACTAATCCATTTCCAGATGTGTTCATGATAAGTAATCAAAAATACCCAATTACATAATGAAAAGCCATACCTTCGGGGTTGGAAGGCTCACCTTCAAACATACAATCATAACAGTGGGTGGTGGCACATAATGGCTAGTTTAGGTGGCCGAGAATGGTGGCACATCGAGCTATCTAGTGGTTGCAAGGGGCTGCCGGTTGAAGACAAATCTAGGAGAAGAGTTTCTCCTATAGGGGTCACCCACTGGTTGTGGGTAATAAGTCCTAAAGGATAGGAGGCAAAAAGTGCACTAAGAAATAGGCCACAAGTGTGCTAGAAAATATGACCTGAAGTGTCCAAGGAAATAGGGATTTTCCCTATAAAATAGGAGTTGATCTGTGCGAGAGAATAGGGGCTCATGTGCGCTAGGAAATAGGGACCTAGTGTGCAAGAATTAAGGAGCCTCTAATGCTCAAAGATCAAGCAAAAGAGAGCAAGTTTTGTAGAGCAAGTCAAGGAGGCAACATAGGAACAATTGTTTGCTAGAAGGCTAACATCAAGCAAGATCAAGGCCAACCAAAATAAATTTTATCGGTTGAGATTTGGGAAAGAAGTAGAACGCTTTCTCAAGAGAGGGATTGATTTGTAATAGATTCAATTGCTCCAAGACAATAAAATACCACATCAAGCAAGCAAGCTTTACTTGTTGGGTTTTCTGAGAAAACAAGTGTGTTAATTTGTGTGATCTGTTTTTATCCCAATGTTTTTATTCCCCCGCTTCTTATGTGTTAGGAAACTATGTATCTTGGTGAATGTAAACTAGGTTTCAGTTTTTAGTTATTCATCTAAGTTGTTGCAGAGTTTCATGGAAATTTAACATGGTATCAAGGAAGATATTAGTATAAAGACTAACACCAGATTGACCAATTAATAGACAGTGCAGATCAAGCAGAAGGCTTGTGCTAGAGTTTGAAGAGCAGAGCAGTTCTTTGGATAACAGTATGGCATTCAAAGGATTGAGGTTAGATCACAGTTTAGAAGGAGCCTTGAATTTTTACTCATGGAAGTAGTGTATCTCAGTGGTGTTGGAAGATAATGGAGTGCTTGAATATGTGAAGTAGGCAATAACTCCACCTCAAGATGCCCAACAGTTGATCCAACATAACAAGAATGACACCAAGGTGTGGGGGATTATTCTTGTGGGGATCAGAGATCATATTATCCCTCGTCTCTGTGAGAAGAAGACAACATATGAGATGTTTTAAGCTATCTTAGATCTGTATTAGAGTTCCAATGATGCCAGGAAGCTTGCTCTCAAGGAGACACTAAGAAGTATCTAGATGAGCAAAGGAGAGCCCATCATCACATATCTTTCGAAGTTCACTTAGGTTTGAGATGAGCCAGGTGGAGTGGGCGTGACTATAAATGACAATGACCTTGTGAGTCTTGCACTTCCGGGACTCCCTAAGTCTTGGTATATTTTCCAGGATGCAGTAAGTGGTAGAGAGAATATTCCCAGTTGGGAAAGGTTATGGAGTGACTGCGTTCAAGAAAAAAATTGGAGAGGAACGAGAGCTAGTAGAGAAGCTCTAGCAAAGGACAAGGAGAACTTTGCCTTGGCAGGAAACGGTAGCAAAGCCAAGGGCAAAAGGGCCTAAGGAGAGCTGAGTCTAGTTAGAAGGGCGAGAAGAAGAAGAGGGATCTGAAGAAGATCAAGTGCTTTCATTGCCATGAGTTTAGACACTATGCCATTAAGTATCCTAATCGGAAGGAGTCTAGTAAGGATCATGTGATCCTTTTGATCCTAATGATGAACCATAGAGGTTGGTTCGAAACGTTGATACAACAAAATCATGAATGCGATAAATCCGGAAGACAAAAAGACACAAAAGGATCATGTGGCTGCATTAGCTAAGGTAGATACATTTTCTTCTTATTGATAGCTTGCATGGCAAGCTGACCAGACAATAGTGTATGGTATATTGATTCAAGAGAATCCTTCCACATGACCGGGAACAAGGATTATTTCAACCACCTAAAGGAGAAGGATATGTAGTTTCAGATTGAGCTAGGAGATGATGACAAGTATGCAACTAGGGGAGTTGGTACTTTCAGTTTTTAGAGGGATTCAGGTAACTCTTTCCATCTCAGAGATGTCCTCTATGTTACAGGCCTGAAGAAGAACCTTGTTTCAGTAGCTACCCTTGAGGACAAGAGTTATGATGTCATCTTCAACAGAGGTAAGGCTTACCTCAAGCACTCAATGTTTAGATGTAAGAAGCAAATAGGTGTGAGGAAGAAGAATTTGCACCTGCAATAGGTTGAGATAGGCACATCCTTGAGTAGCAAGGCAGGAAGTGTGTAGAGTAGAGACATATGAGGGCTGAGGAGAGTAGGGATTTGAAGGAGTCCTTAGAGTGAGAGCAGGTTAGAGTTCCCAAGAAGAAGCCTTAGCCAGTATCACATTTTGAGTCTCCACTAGTTGGCAAGTGGGTCGACTAGTAGGATGATGAGGAAAAGAGAGTAGGGCGAGTGGAGGAAGCCACTCAATTAGAAACTCCCAGTATATTGAGAGTTCAAGCCAAGTGGGTAGACGAGTTGTTTCGGGGATATTAGGAGAGAGTTGGACCTCCGAGTACCACATTCAGGCAGAGGAAGCAACCACTAAGATACACGGGGTACATGGCAGTTATGACTGAGGTGATAGACTTGGATCATAGGAGCTTGGTTGGAAGGAACATGTGATCATATTAGATTTCATAGCACAAAGCAGGGAAGTCTTCTTGTTCAAAGGGAGCAGTTGCAACAAACAAATAATGTGGCGTTGTTGAAGACAGATCTAGGTGGATGAGGTTCTTCAAAAAGTACCTTCCTCACTAAGAGGGAGTGTTCAAAATGTTGCGAGCAAGGTCTTCTGGCTTGTGCCTTAGCAAGTGAAGACCTCAAATTGTCCTCCTAGTATGAGTACGAGCTCATGAGACTTCAGTTAGGGTGAGTTATTTTTAGTTTACTGGAATAATCATCAAGTTAGCATGCGTAGAGTTGGAACTTCATTTTAAGTGAAGTCTTCAGTAGTTTGACTACAGAATGAGGTGGCAGTTACAAGGACAGTTAGAGCAAGTCAGTCAATCAGTCTTGATTGAAGGAAGGATGAGTTGTTGATTGGAGAGAGAAAGAGCATCACTCTCAGTTAACTCATCAATCAGAACTCGAGTTCTAAATTTGAACTAGGTTTTCTTATATGTTTGAATTGGGCCTACAAAGAGGAGGACATAGGCACGAAGACCATTTCATGGAAGACCATCTTCACCTGGGCTTTGAATCATGGCTTGCCCTTTAGGTAGTGTTAAGGCCAACCTATGGGCATGCTGGGTCCAATGGTGCAATCATCAAGAATCCTCTATTCCGGGTCACAACAGATCAACGTCATGGATCCTGGGGGTACTTTGAGACATGCATCATGTGTTCAAGTCATCACAATGTCCAACGCTTTTATGTCAGTGGGCAATGCTGCATCTGCTGAGTCATCAATCTCTCTGGAAGGTCTGGGTACCTATGGAGTGGGTGCCCTCAAGTCCTGGGCTGCTGAGGACCTACTGAAAAACCAACTCAAACACAAGTGATAGAAACCATTCATTAGAGACTAAGATTAGATAAGCATCTAAGTGGACCAAACTTGAATGTTAAGGGGATATTAATGCTTCAAACTTGGATCACCTTCTGATATCTAATTAGATGATGTCCCGTAAAAATTCCCCCTACCTTGATAGAGGTGGTGAATGGTCAATGCTATTAGGTACTTCCAGCCCCCAAAGGGTGGTGGCATTTCCAAGGTCAACCCCTCAATCAATAGGTGTTAGTGTAAATGAGTGGCAACAAAGGGGAAAAGGCTTCATGGGCAAGTGCCATGGTCAAGGGGACCAATGGATGGCAAGTCCACATCTTGAGTGTATAGATGCAAATGGAGGGAGAAATCGTGGAGGTATGAGTTACCCTACTGAACATGCTTTTTCCACCCCGCTAGTGTGCCTTTTACTTCTTTTTGATACTTCTTTTTATTTTGGGTGCATAGCTCAAGGCTTAGAGCTTGCTTTTTATGATATAGCATTCAATTTTATCCCTTAAGATGAGACAGTTCATTGCTTATTAGGGTTGGGACATGCAAGTGTTCCTTTTGATGAATCAAAGCATCCAGTGCTCAAGAGCCGGGTGACAACCAAATGAGGAGGGTAGAGTTCATGCTAGGCTTTTGCCTGCACAATATCTTATGTGCCAACCATCTTTTGCATTTTGATTTTCTTCTTTTTCTTTTTTTGTGGCCATACAATGCTTTTTCATTCTTTTAGATGCATCAACACCCAAGGCAATGTTTCCCGACCCTACTCAGGGATGTGGTAAGAGGGTGCCAAATCCCAACGAACCAAAGACGAGTTAGACTCGAAGAATGGAGATGATATATAAGGGGTTTGTAATGTGACATGGAAAGTGTCAAGTGTGGTGTAGGGGAAAATGGACACGTTATTTCAATCCTGGTTTTCCAAGTAGTGTGCCTCTTATAACTGTAATGCCTCATGGGAAGTCCCACTAGACTAGGGCTAAAGATTAACCCCCTGGTAAGGTGAGAGAATAGATTTACAGTGAAGATCGGTCAATTTTCTAGATCACCCCATTATTTGCACTAAATGCCTAGAACAAACAAGTATATGCACTCGATTGCAAAATGATCAAAGCACCTTTTCAATAGAAACCCACCTTCATCTAAGAGGAAATGCCAGATGGCTAGAGGTATTTGACTAATGTAGACGGCGAAGGCACATGGCATATCATCATTAAGAAGTGAATATCAGGGGCTGCTAGTTGGCTGGCTATCAATGTAGGAGAAAATTTTTCTCCTATAGGGTCATCCATTTTGGTGGGTAACAAGCCCAACTGTGGAAAATGCATTTACAAGATATTGTGGATTTGATCCAGTTGACAAGGCTCTAGATCTATCCTTGATTTGCTTGGTTGATTTGGATCTCCAATGATGTACTCTTGCACCTTCATCGGATCTAGTACACTTGAGTATCTCACTCCTCACTTGAGAAAATTGTTAGTTTTTGTAGCATTAGATGTGTTCTAGCCTTGAAATTTTGTGGAGAGGCTAGAATACATGAGGTCTTGAAAACCCAAAAATTGTTTCTAGAAATTCTTCCTAGAAGTGACTTAACTAGATTATTAACCAGTTTTTAAATATTTCCTAAGTCTAAACTTAGGGAATATGGTTAATTAATTAATATTAATTAAGTCAAGGTGTGAATCATCTAGAAACTCACACAGATCGATCCAGCTATGATCATAGCCATCAATTATGTTTTAATCTTGGCCATTGGTGCTCCAACAGAGGATTATAAGAGGAGGTCAATGCGGTGATGGAGAGAACACTTGAGAGGTTCGATTTTTGAGTAGATCAATTTCCAAAGTAGCAACAATCAGTTGCTGGAGAGAGAGTTTGAGATCAAAGCAGTGAGAGAGGGGCAGAGACAGTGAAACTGGAGGAAGGATTCCAGATCTGGTGAGTACATTTGTAGAGAGGCAGAAGACCCACAGAGAGGCTGGCGCTGGGGCAACGTAGTAGCCTCTAGAGGCAGTTTGGATTATGCGAAAGACAAGTTTTAGTGCCATAGGTTGGACAGAGGTTCCAGAGGCCAAGACAGACATTTTCCCAGACAACAGTAGACTAGATGGCTTGAGGAGAGGCTGGTTCGAATAGAGTGCAGAAGGGACTGCGCTAGGGTGATGCAGTAGTTGCGCAGCGCCAGTTTGGATGGCTCACTTGGAGTTGAGGTCAGAGCTCGGATTCGCCTGTGGGGTGAGGGGATTTCCTCATTAGATTTTTGCCAGTATTCTCTCCGCAAGATTTCCAATATTCGACATCCAGTTTGTACTCAAATTAGTTCAATGTTGCTTAATAATAAAACCCTCAACTGTTGCACTGGTTTTCCCAAGTTGGGTTTTTCTAGGCATTTTTGTCCAAAAATAATTGTGTTATTTTATGTGTATGCTATCATTTCTTCCAGCGTTTATTCTTCCGTAGTTTTATTTGTGTAGATTGCGGTGTGATTTATTTAGTGTTTGCTGTAGCAAACAGTAAATAAATTGTTAAATTAAATTAACAATTAAGAGAATAATTTCCAATTGCTGCAATAGGATTCCGGTTTGGAATTTTCACATGGTATCAAAGAGCAGTGGATCAACCAGAGAGCTCAGAGAAGGAATTTCGCTGCTCATCATGGACAGCAGGCCGAAATTTCCAATGGTAGCACAATCATTTTGCAAGGAGGCCAAGTTACTTGTGGACGTTCGATTCTTCTGAGTGAAGTGTAGAAAAATTTGATCTTTCCAGATCGAGTGATTCTAGAGGCAGAGGGAGCAACCCATATATTTTTCGTTGAGCAGATCTCTAGCTTGACGCAGTGGCAATTTGCTAGAGTAGAGCCAACGTTGGGTGGAAGGAAGAAGAGCACACAGAGGGAAAATTTTCCTCAAGGAACTTCTAGTCTTAAGAAGTTCGATTTTTTCTTGCAGATCAACAATCGTTGCGAGTAGATCTTCTCATTCCATAAGGGAGTACGAATAGCAGAGCAGCAACTGAGCAGAAGCAAAGAGGAGGTTTTCGACATTTTTTGTTGAGATGGCCATTGCTGGGCTTTGTGATTAGGACAAGTTGGATGGAGCTTCCAATTACTTCATCTGGAAGGCAAGGAAGTCCTTCCTTCTAGATGAGTTTGGCCTGAAAACATATATTGATGCTGTTGATTTGGGGTAGCATCGGATGTGCTCTAGCCAAAAATTTGGTGGAGAGGTTGGGGCACATGAGATCTCCAATACCCATAAAGGGTTTGGGCAGATTCTAAACAGACCAGGAGATATTAAAATAATTAATATATTTAATGGAGTCCCTAAGTCTAAACTTAGGGAAAATAAAATATTAATGTGTATTAATATGAACCTGTGTTGGAGTGGTCCAAAAGACATGGATCAAGCCAGATCTAATCTTAGCCGTTGATTATTGATTTAATCTCGGCCGTTGATATGTCAACAGGAAAAGTATAAGAGGAGGCTTGAGGGTCACTTGGAGAATATACTAGAGTGATCAGTCATTCTATTCTCTAGAGCCGGATTTGCTAAGAGAGATAGAATCAGTGATCGGAGAGCAGTTGAGGGGCATTGAGTACAGAGAGACAGAGAGGCAGAGATAGTGCCGGGATAGCAGCAAAGCAGCCAGAGAGAGAGATGCAGGAGTAGCCAGTGCTCATGCAGGGCCACGTAGAGGCAGCTAAGTGCTGCGCAGAGCACCAGAGGGACCAACGTAGCTGACGCAGAGGCTCAGAGAGCTGATGCAGACTAAGAGACGCTAATGTAGGGCCAATGCTGGGCTAGGGGAGGCTGACGCAGTCCAGATTGGGCAGACGCTGGGGTTTCTGGGGCAGATAGGTGCTAAGTAGCTGCCGAAAGGATTATCCGGGGTTTCAGCCAGTAGATTTGTCAGAAACTAAGAGGTATTACTGCCAAGGAAATTCTTTGTTGGGTAGGCGAGTTTCGACACCCAGATTGTACTCTGATATTGCTTAATAAGAAAACCCTTAGATAGCTGCATTGGTTTTCCCACATTGGGTTTTTCCGGGGACGTTAGTCCAAAAATAATGGTGTCATATGGTGTGTTTGTTTCTGTTTCTTTTTAGTTGCTGATCTGTAATATGTTGAGCATGCACTAATGTTTATTTTTAGTATTTACATTGTAAATAACTTGTTATGGAAAATAACAAGTAGGTAGGAATAAATTAGATAAAGTTCATGGAGGGTTTCTAACTAAGTAAACTTAGAAATTTCAATAGATGCAGTGCTAGGAGTTCCCATGGATGCAGATCAACTGAAGGAGTACAAGAAGGAGATGACACGGGCGAAGAGGTTGATCCTAAATAGAGTTCGGGATCATGTTGTTTCAGAGATTACCAAGCAGATGTGGGATGCTCTCGCCACGTTGTATCAGGGTACTTCCGAGCAGCAGAAGATGTACCTCGAGGAGAAGCTGACACTTATCCGGATGCAGAAGGGGGAAGGCATAAACCCCTTCCTCACTAGGGTTCAGGAGGTTCGGGACCAATTGTTAGTTGTTGGGGCAGTGCCTCAACCTACAGAGCTTGTGAGATTGGCACTCAACAATGTCTTTGAGGAATGGCAAGTCTTTGTCCAAAGCATATTGGGCAGAGACAAGCTACCAGATTGGGACAGGATGTGGGCTGACTTGTAGCAGGAGGAATTGAGGCGAGTTCTTCTAAAGAGCTCTATCAGTGGCAATAGCAGCAGACAAAAGTAGGTAAAGGAGGAGGAGAATGTGGCCCTCGCATCTAAGGGTCCTAGTCAGGGACAATGGGAGCAGAGGAAGAAGAAGGACTTGTCGAAGGTCAAGTGCTTCAGGTGTGGTGAACTCGGTCACTACATTACCCAGTGTCCTCTCAGAAAGGACAAAGAGAAGAAGCAGGACCAGGCTGCAACACATGCTGAGATCGATAGGCTATCCTCCAGGTTGAAGGAAGACTTCACTATGATCGCCGACATACCTCCAGGAGTGAGGTGGGGTGATTTGGAGTTGTAGCCCCAAAGTGTTAAAGATGGGTAGGATCCTTGAGGAGTCCACCTCACAGATCAATACCTTGCTATGGGGGCCCACAAATTCAGTAGCAGGATGGATCAGTGGTAGTTGATGCATTCAGATGCTAGAGTGACAGTTGCAGAGACTAGTAGCAGTCTAATGCTAGGGAGTGCAGTGCAGAATTGTAATGTTCCAAACTAGGAAAAATAGTGCTATACAAAGCAAACAATAAAAACAACACCATAAAATTGAAACATTCAATGCATGCCCATAAAAAGTCCAGGAATAACCAACAACTGAGCCATTTTATTATAATCCGGGAGAAAAGTACAATAATGTGGAAGTGGTGCACCCAGGCTTGCCTCAATGGCCAACGTGATCAAGCCCAGGTGGTTATATGTCAAGTCTAGATGGCACAAATAACTGTTGCAATGATGCCCTGCGTTGCCCTTGTGAAATTATGCTGTTTGCTGCAAAGATGCTACTGGAAACCCCACCTTCGGTGCTCAAAAAATGCTACAAAATTAACCTCAAGCTCTATGACCAAAACCCACAAAAACCCAGAAAAGGTTTGGTCTGATTCCAAGCCAAAGTCAAACCCACAAAATGGTGCAAATTCCCCAGTTAACTAGCAATTCGCCTTGTTATAAGAATTAGGATTTCAGGCCCGAATATCGTATGTAAAATTTAGAAATTTTAACCACGGACTCCTCTAAAAAAACCCAGAAAACCCAGAAATGGTTTGTCCATATTTTGAACTCCCAAAATCGACCACCAAGAGGCCCTACGCCCTCCAAACTGTTGAAGCACACTGCTTGCAAAGATGCCCACAAAATCCTCCTCCAAGGCTCCGGAAAAGTAGCAATCTCCTCCACAAATGTTTCCCTTGTCTCTCCTGACAAGGATCAACCACAAAAGCTGAGTCTCCACCTCCCACATGTGCACAATATTCTCCCTTTGTGCTGGCCCTGGAAGTACAAAAGTCACATTGAATAGAAGCTCTCTTCTCTAGCTCCAAAACTCACCCAAATGGCAGTCAAACACTGAAGCCTCCTTTCCGGAATTTCTCCCGGACAAAGCTCCTCTGAAAGATGTCACAATCACCACTCAGCCTCTCCTCACCATGTCCTCGAGAAATACGCACCACCTAGAGACGATGGACGCAAATGCTGAAAATCACAATGAAAACCTCCACCAAATTAATGTAGATGAACCTCTCTAGGGTGGCACTCGAAGTCCCCTAAAGAAAGGGTGAGCTCTCCACTTGAAGAACTCTTGCTAAAAAGCAAGTGACTTGACTAAACAGTTCGAGCAACCAAAGAGAAATTCGATATGCCAAAAGATGATGAAATGAGGAGAGCTGCCTTCCTTATATAGATTTTGAGGAGCACTTTTCCCTCCATTTTCCCTCCATCGTGGGTCCCTCACTTAACCATTGATTTCCCTTCCATGCAAATCGAACTAGGGAATGTGGATTCTCCTAGTGTGGGTGGCCCCCACGTATAACTTAACCACATCAAGCTAACTTCTACTAAGTCTAGCCTCCTAATAAAATCGAATGAGCCCCATGACCTCCAAAATTGGCCCCAAAATGTAGAAATTAATCTTGTTCCAAAATAATTTAGGAAGGGATATTACATGAGTTGGCAACAATGTAGAGTCCACAACAAAGCAAATTCTTCAGTGACAGTGCAGATACTAGTAGCAGTCAGAGACTTGGGTGACTAATGCATTATACTGATCAAAGTTGATTTAGTATTTTGGATGCTTTTCAGTTGTAGATGTTGCAGTTGCAACAACAACAATAGATGAGAGGGAGTTGCAGTGCAAATGCAATGTTGGTAGTGTCAGTAGCAACACAAATGCAACATATATAAGAGTTGTGAAATGGTTGGTGGGCAATACGGCCAAACACCAATAACGTGACAGGGGATGATGCAAAGATAAGGTGCTGTTACAGGGTGTGAAGTAGCACTAGAACACATTCCTCACTAAGAGGGAGTTTTAGTTTTTGTAGGATTATTAACCAGTTTTTAAATATTTCCTAAGTCTAAACTTAGGGAATCTTGTTAATTAATCAATATTAATTGAGTCAAGGTATGAATCATCTAGAACTCACACGGATTGATCCAGAGATGATCCTAGCCATTGATTATGTTTTAATCTTGGCCATTGGTGCTCCAACAGAGGGTCATAAGAGGAGGTCAATGTGGTGATGGAGAGGACACTTGAGAGGTTCGATTTCTAAGCAAATCGATTTCGAGAGTAGCAACAGTCAGTTGCCGGAGAGAGAGCTTGAGATCGAAGCAGTGAGAGGGGCAGAGACAATGAAGCCAGAGAAAGGATTCCAGATCCGGTGAGTACATTTGCAAGGAGGTAGAAGAGCCATAGAGAGGTTGAGGGTACTGCGCTGCCCCAACGTCAACTTCGATTCTGCCGGGGAAAGACAAGTTTTAGTGCTAGAAGCTGGACAGAGGTTCTGGAGGCTAGGAGAGACATTTTCCCAGATAGCAGTAGACTAGACGGCTTGGGGAGAGGCTGATTCAAACTGAGTGCAGAAGGGATTGCTCTAGGGTGATGCAGTAGCTATGCAGAGCCAGTTTGGACGACTCACTTGGAGCTGAGGTCAGAGCCTGGATTCACTTGTATTTTCTTTGCACGATTTCCAGTATTCCACTTCCAGATTGTACTAAGATTATTTCAATGCTGCTTCATAATAAAACCCTCAGCTATAGCACTTGTTTTCTCAAGTTGGGTTTTCTGGGGACTTTTGTCCAAAAATAAATGTGTTATTTTATGTGTGTATGGTAGCATTTCTTCCAGTGTTTATTCTGCCGCAGTTTTATTTGTGTAGATTGCGGTGTGGTTTATTCAGTATTTGCTGTAGCAAACAATAAATAAATTGTTAAATTAAGTTAACAATTAGGAGAATAATTTCTAGTTGCTGCAATAGGATTTCGGTTTGGAATTTTCACAAAAATCTCTTTCTCAATGGCTTGTGTTGTTGTATGGTGTCTTTCTCCTCTCCTTAGCCTTGCTTTTATAACTTCATTTTGAGCTGAATCCGTGACCGTAATCTCCAAAGTGATGGATGGCCGAGATAAGATCTCTTGTCACTCGAGATAAATGGTTGAGATTAAAATTTAAAACATAATCACTAAAGTAAATACTTTACTTTTCGTAAGTTTTTTTAGCTCAATAGCCAACAAAAAAAATGTGCTTTTCCTAAGTTAGGCTTAGGCTAAGTTACAATAGCAACTTACTCAATACTTTAGTGAGTGTCCTAAGGAGACTTTGGGTGACTTATGCATGCCTAGACTTTGTTGTTGTCAACCTATTCTCTACTCCAGTGGTCTGTCAAGTGATCTTGGCATGACATGTTCTGCAAGTTATAAATAATGTACCTATACCATTCGTGCTGCTGCAAGTCTTAAAGGACCTCAAAGTTATCTCTGCTCTTAACTTATCATCAAGTTTTGGTGCCCTTTCATTTCATTCTGTCAACATCCTGGCTAATCCTTGACCTTTTGGCAGCTTGGTCGGTTTGATTTCTAGTTCATAGTCTTGGCTCCTAGATATCCATTTTCCTTTGATGCCGAAGCACTTGTGCTATGATAGTATGTCTTTTACCACTGGGTGGGGCATGAAGGCAACAATTTTGTAGTATCCCACACAATTTCTGAAATGCTTCGATGCTTTAACTAGGGCATAAGCTTGTTTCGTATGATAGAATAGTTCATTTCAGCCCCTCTTAAGTCCGTTACTCATAGAGGCTATTGGCTACTCCAAATTCTGTTTATTTTTTTTATAGGAGTACACTTGCAATTGTGTCTTCTGAAGCAACGGAAAACATTTGAAATTCTTTGGAATAATTAGGACTTGTCTACACTGGTTCTGGTACAATGGTTCTATTGTTTCCTGGGATGGCCTTTGACTGCCCTTGCTCGATTTTTACTCCTTGTCCTTCTTTAACATCAGTGAAATAGGTTTAGTGATCTCAGCAATGTTGGGTATGAGCCTCTTGATGAAATTGATTTGGCCAAAGAAAGATTGCACTGCCTGGTTATTTGTAAGTAATGGTACCTGTTGAATTCCTTCTATTATTTCTAGATCAATTCCAACACCTTCCTTAGATACAATGTGCAAGTAATTTTTGTTTATTTACCTCCAAACACTGACTTCTGAGGACTCGGGGATATACCATATTACAAGACATATATAGAGTATTATTTACAGAAATTTACATCATGAACAAACTACCAAAAAGGGGGTCTGACACAAGCATTCAAAACACCCACTAGCAACATTAGATATGTCATGTCCAATCACCATATTATCTTGCCGGGAAGGTCATATGCCCACCTCAAACCTTCCAATATTTCATCCATTAGAAAGTGCAACAAGGTCAACACCTATACTATATCTTCTGAAAGATCTCTTGCACGTTTCCATACCATAGCTATATAACTACAGGTATAATGATATAAATTACAGGTACAAGATGAGTATCCTTAGTGTTTTATGCTGAACTTTCTACAAGATGCACAGTAGGATACAATTTTCTGCTAGATAATTATTTCCTAATGATTTTCATGCAGTATTCTATGCCACTGATATCATTGAGCAATTATACTTCAGAAAATATCAACAAAACAGTGAAGATCATAGAAAGGCAGCTGTGCACAATAGAGACAATATTTTTACCCTAGGAAACCCAACGTTGGGAGAAAACCCATCAACTTTTCTTTTAAGAGAAATTATTCTTCAGCAAGGTTTACAAATCCAATTTGTCTAGAAATCTTTGCCAATATCCAAGTTAAAATACCAGTCAAACCATGGCCACCTTCAGCATTCAACAGCAAACTGTCTAGGGCTATCTACAACCCTATTTCCCTGTTCTGAGGTGCAGTCAGCTTTCAACAGGCCTCGGCTTGTCCTATTCAAGGTCAGTGGCAGGCCTTGCGTCCCCTGCGGCTTGCCTTCTATCTTGCTACCCTCTAACCTGGCCTCCTTCATGCTTGGTTGCGGCTCCTTACTACCCTCTTGCACACGAGAATAGTCCTTGTTGCTCTTTGAAAATCAAATGTCACATCATCTATATATGTTAGTCGAATGGGGGTAAAATTACCCAAGGGACCCACCGTTTCATTAGCTTGGCCGACTTGATGCTCCAAAACTCAAATTTTTAATTTAATCTTTCATAATTATTCTAGGCTGATTTAGGCATGCAGCAATACCTCTTGATGCTGCACAAAAAATCAACACTTTATATACCCTCATCTTATAGCACAATAAACTTATGGTTCTTCTAAAAGGCATACCTCCTCCCTCAACCCAGGTCGATTTACTTTTATCTTAGCATGTTGCCAATGAGGGTAATGAAATTAATAATAATAAACTTTGGCATAGGCCTAGCTGATCATAGTGGAAATAGGTTATATATCAGTGGCTAGCTACCACATACACCAGCTTGGTGTCCATGACACATGTGACCAGCATGGCTCCCACCATAATCACGTCATGTACATTACTTTGCAACGTAGTACATGTACACTCTACTTTCAACTTAGTACATTATCCTAGGACTTGATGTCTTTTAGCTTATAATGATGAAAATATGCATGCAGTATTAAATACTGTCACATGCATATCATACTGATCTGTTGAAAAATGACAAATGTACCATTGTCCATTAATGTTGTAAAATTACAAGAAAATTGGCATGATAATTGACCAGAATTAAGACCATTTAAGCCAGGAGACAGATTGAAGGCCACAGAAATTATACCAGTCAAAAATAAGGAAAAACGGTTGGTTGAGATGCAGTAAACTTAAAGGCAGTAAAGTACTCCATGCAATTAGCAACTTTTTACAGCATCTAACTTTCTAAGTAATGGTTTCCTTCTCACACTAATGTTTCCTCTTTTATTTATGTTGAGGAATTCATTAACTTTAAAGGCTACTTGTTCGTTTACAAGTGGACTTTTGAGAAATTCTACATAGGCTCTAACACCACCTCCAGAATGTGGAAACGTGGAATTTAGGCCCAGTGCATTTTACTCTTGAACATTTGATCAAATAATGTTTCCAGGGATTTTTAAGGATTAGGAGTTGTTGATAGTTGTACTTGGGTTGCAAAGAGTTTTTGTTGCTGTGATATCCATGTCCAAGGGTTTGGTCCTTATGTTAACAATGGATAATATCAGTTCATTCCACCATCTTTTTAGATTTACTGTTTCCCTCTATATCTCTAAGAATTCTTTCTGTAAGTGCATGATTGATTTATGACAATTTCTTAATGAGTTATTTCCTTTTGTTATCCAATTGAATATCTCTCCAAGCAATTTCAGATGTGCTCTGTGATGACTAGTTTTAGCAAATGTCCTCTTTTGATTCAACCAACGGTGTCTCTGCATTTATTCCAGAAATCAGAATGAGAAGAGATGTCTTTAGTCATTTCTAATTCACATAGGTATTGTTTGGCAGTGGAATATGGAGGACTTGGATTGGGTTATTTGTATCATTGCCTTGCAATGGAAGAAATCAGTCGTGCTTCTGGGTCTGTTGGTCTTTCATATGGAGCACATTCAAATCTATGTATCAATCAATTGGTATTAACATGATGTTTCCACTTGTAGTCTGTTGGACTGAACTGTTGTAGGAATTCTTTATTTGTTATTATTACTTGCTGTACTTTTTGAGTCGTAGTTACTTGTTTTGGTCATTAGTGGACATTAATAAATTTCACTTCTGACTCGATTGTTTTTCTCTTCCATTTCTTCATATTTATTATGTAGGTGAGGCATGGCTCTGCTGCTCAGAAGGAGAAGTACCTACCAAAGGTATTTTCTAGATTTGTTCACTGATTGCATTGCTGCATTAACTGTATTGAGGAAATTCATGTATGATGGAACTAGTTTAAAAGTGGAGGGCAGCATGGGCAAGTATATGTTGTCATATCAGTGAAAAATCCACCCTTTGGTACTGGACATGCATTTCGGTGTTTCAGAAACATTATTCTTGTATGAAACACCTCTGAAACATGGCTCGAATGTTTCAGTGGCATTTTGTATTTTTAAAATGTTGTATCAACCATTTCAGCATGAATTTCAGTTGTTTCAGTGGATGTTAAAGATGTTTTGGCTGGTGTATTATATTGATTATTTCAATTGACATCTAGGTCACTAAAACGAAAAAGAAACACCAATTTTTTTCAAAAAAAAAAATTAAACACTAATTTCTTACTTAAAGGGCCTGTGCCTCTCTTAATGATAACTCTACTTTTGGCTTTATTTCTAAATACGAAATTCATGAACGGTGTTAATTCTAAGGTTTGCACAAATTGTAAGTTCAATCATCAAGCACAAATCCTACGGTAACTTGAGGAAACCACCGTCAACTTAATGGTCATCCTCCTCACTTTATGCTTGCTTTCCTATGGTACAAGGTGGGATTCCCTAAGATCAAATCACTTATCTACCTTGTTAATACAAATCTAGAATCAGATTAGTGACTTGATTACTTTATGGTTTTGCAATATGTATTCGATGGGATTGAAGAGGACAAGTGGCTTATCCTGATGGGCTATGGAGTCAGTGCAGAAAGATGGCAAATCAACCTTGAATAAAAAGAAGAGATCAGCAAGATTATCATTGATAAACCTTACTAATAATGTCATCCAAATGATTGTGCAAAACTGAATGAAAGGTTCCATTTGATACATATTCATCATCCAGATAACCTCTACCAATGCATCGGGTAATCATCAAGCTAAAGAGAATGATAGGGCAGTCATTAAAGATGAATGAACAGCCAATAAAATCTTCATCAACAGATATGATTACATCAAGCGTGAAAGGATCAAAAGATCACAGCCAAAGAGCTCTTCTTGAACTCAAAAACAATCCCCAAAAATGGGTGAAATACTTCCTGATAAGAAGAATGCACCAGCAGATTTATAGTGGCAGCTCTGTACATTATTTAGCATACAAAAAAGAAGATGAATGCAGCATAAATCTATCACAACTGTTTCTTCCTTGCCTGCAATGAACCTTGGACTCTGCCTTAGCGGTTTTTTTGATATATTATTTTATTGTATATTAGTTGAGGGGGAGCTCTATAAAAGGCTAAGCACTTCCCATTTGCAAGATGGATTGGAGTGGAGTACAAAAAAACCCTTAAGGCAAAGTGTGTGTGTGTGTATATATATATATAGCAGGGGGTAAATCAGTAACTGAAACATATAGTTATATAGCAGGGGGTAAATCAGTAACTGAAACATGTAGTCATTGCTGGCACCAGGGATTGCATAGTGCCGGTGCCAAGAAAAACCCCATTGGTCTGATACGATAGCCCACAAACCATACCGAGCAAGGTTAGCTAGGATTTGAACCGAGGTGGACGGCATTGTCACTGTGATTCCAGAGTCCTGACCAGTCAGGTTACCCCTGATGGGCTTTACATTAAAAATAGCCCACAAACCATACCGAGCAAGGTTAGCCAGGATTTGAACCGAGGTGGACGGCATTGTCACTGTGAGTCCCGAGTCCTGACCAATCAGGTTACCCCTGATGGGCTTTACATTAAATATATATATATAGTAACCATAGAAATTTCAAATTATATTTGCAAAGTCTGTGCCCAAGGCACATCATATTAAATCCAGAGTTTGAAGAGCAGGTTTCTGCCAGATAATTCAGAAATATTGTAATCCTATTAGCTCTTCTATACCAAAATTCTATAGCATACATCCAAAGATTCCTGTAAGTGTACTGCCTGTGAAAGGTACCTAGGATCTTACAATATTTTGCAGACATTATTGAAATTTATAGCTAAGACATAAGAACTAGTCATCTAGTACAATTATATTATCTGCTGGTGCTACCTCATTCAAATCTAGGATTCCTGGTGTCACAAAATAAGCAGAGTTGGTAGATGAAACTTGAATGTAGATATCACGACCTCATCCTTGCTGGGCGTCTGAACTAATGACAATTGTGAGTTCACTCTGAGAAATTCTTTTGGAGCTCTTGAATTTGGTTCCTTTGTTTAGACATGATATTCAACAAAGCATTCATCTAGATAGACAACCTATCAACTTTTAAGCTCTGTAAGTATTTCTAGGTGGTTTGTAGATACCCTGTGGCAACATAGGAGAATAGAATGGTGAGATAACTGCCGCTTCCATGGATATATCAGGAACAAAACAATCCTTGAAAGAAGAGGATATTGGGTTATGTGTTCGAATGATGATTAACCTGAACCATAGTGTCTTTGCATGAGCCTTCTTGGATTTCATCCAACATGATAGCCACTGTCCTTTGAAGCATATGCAGAGTATGGCTGATATCGAGACTTTGAACCGCTCCCATCACATGGATGCAACCCGAATTGGCACCTAAAGCCCCATCTATGAGCTTCGCCTTGTGGTGACATATGATCCTTCATGGAGCAGTCTTTGAACAATTAAATGGAATTCCGATCCCTGATACCTGGCATGTGGATTGCACTTGATTTGATTCTTGCATACGGGATGAGCCATAAGTATTTTGATGATTATTGAGTGCATAAGGTGGACTTAAGGGATATGGGCCTCCCTTATGGATCCATTGACCATCAAAGTTCCGAGTGCAAGAGATATTGCGTGATTGGCGAAAGAGTGCGGGAATTTGTGAGAGAGTTTGCCAGGAAATTTTGCAATAAGATGATATTGAGTAGCTCCTATATCCATCATTTTCTCCAAGAAAGAATAATATTCAATCACATAAGAAAGTCTAGAAGCCTTCTTGAAGTAAGGTCCTCATCATCAATGATTAAAAAATGCATTAAGAAAAGCTTGAATTGGTTCTTGCAGCCACATCTTCTTCCCATCAAGACTGCTCCCTTGAAGCATGGTGTTTGAACTTGCCCATAGGTTTTATGTGCCACATGTTTCATTTCTAGCTTGGGCACTACATTAGAAATGGCCAAATGCAGCAAGAGTTTTGATGTGGCAGTTTTGAAAGCACCATAACTCCTCCATCTTAATCGGAATCTTTATTATGACAAGAGCTTTAAAATGTCGCAGCAACTCTGCATCTACTGTCATTGGTTTAGCAACAATCTTGGAACTTTGTCATAAAAGATCTACTCTTCTTGGGAAAGAGGACATAAAGGAGGTATTCTAAACGTTTCTAGATTGAACACTCCTCACAAATGTCCTCGTTTATGCCATGTGTGACATGAATGCCAAGTGTCATCTTGACTAGGTTGTTCCTCTTCTTTGTACACGTGACCCTTGACTATGCTATGAAAACCCTCCAAAGTTTCCTAAGATGATGAGTCATGCCTCCAAATATGTAGAAATGCTTGAAAATTGTGAAGACACGTAGAATGCACCCTCCAAAAGAGAAATATGCATAAAAATATGTAGCCATATCACAGATTGTGAACTAATGCCACATGTGCATTTGTACTCCAAAGATGTGAACTTAGCAATGAAACACTCTCCAAAAGACATAAACATCCTTCAATTGTGTGAGGGAAAAGGAAAAAACATGGGTCTTTGCTACAGCCTTTCCTTTTAATTATCAAGCAGGTGAAGCTGACTTGTACCATGCTCCACAACTCATATATGCTGATGAAGTGCTTCTAAAAGAACGCCTCAAAAAATGCAAATTGGACTTGCAATTTTTGGTGGTAACAAATTGTATTTTCATTTTATTTTAAATTCACTCCTATTTTTTTCTATAGTAATGCCAAGAATCAGGTATGTTACTGATTCATGTACATGGGTAACTCTAGGATAACTTTTTTCTGCTATGATGCAGCCTGCTAACTAGTAGCCCCTACTGTGATTCACAGATAGCTAGCCTTAGATACCTTTCATCCATTTTCGAGTTAGTGCACCCATTGATCTAGCCTACTCATTCGATAAGGTGAGTTATCTGTTATGAGGTACACTAACCATTTTGGCATTCAAGTTCTTTAATTTAATGTTTAGGGTATTCTAGAATGGATCTCAAGTTGAAATTGGTTTATAAACTGTTGTTGGTTGTGTTCTTGTTCCCTTGATTCACCTTGATGGTTACTATTTTCTCCTAGTCTAGCATGACCTTAGGGTTTTCCTTTCATTGTCTAGGAAGGGCACAAATAGGAGGCTTTGAAGATGGTAGTGCTCCATGTTATTAACAGTTAACACTGGTCACCATTATCTTTATTCCATTATCCCATCTTTTAATTGGATGTTGTCAGTCGTTCAACTCGTTCCCTGTTGGCCTTGTCCTATGAGAAGGGTTGAAAATAGTTGAAGTTGATGTAGCTGTAAAAAAAACACGAGCCAAGATCAAAATGCAAAAGAATGGAAAAGGATGTAAAACAAGCAAAAGCCAATCATAGCTTGAGTTCTACCCCCCTCTTATATAGCCACTCATCCCTGAGAGTATCCATGCCTATCAAAGTAAAAGGAACTCTCACTGAACATCCCAACCCTGATTAACTGATAAATTGTCCATTATTAAGGGGGATCATATCATCATTCTTACTTGATAAATCAATAAAGTTTGTTAAACAAGCCATATCAAAGTGAGAAAGAAAAAGGGAAATATGGGGGCTTGGAAAAACAAAGGTGAGGGAAGGTAACTCACAACCACTTCCTTTACAATGGAGCTCATGGACAATGATTTTACATAACCTGGTATATGACTATGACACCTCTCATGAAGTAAACCCCAAAGCATAGCACCTGTCACTTCTACTTATCATTTGAAAGTGTCGATATAGGAATTGTTCCTCCCCTTATGGTTGGAAGCACCTAATAAGGTCATGTGATAATGTTCCCATACCTAAGTATGGGAATTTGTGCACAATCATAAACTAGTAGGACATTTGAAGATTATACTTGTGCGAAGTAATTTGATTGTTTTGACATTGCATGTGGTCGACCTTGATGCTTTTATGGTTCTTGTACCCATGATGTCGATTCCACTTTATTCATTATGTGTTAGATGATTCTTATAGGTGCAACCAAGATCCCTTGAGGGATGTTACGATGCTTCTCCAACACTTTTAGAGGATGTCTAACTACATTCCATGATAACACATGACACATAAAGGAGGAGGTTGGAGCCTCTTTGAGGAGCGTTGGCTTTGATGAGGACTTAGTATAGGTGACATGGCCCTCTATCCTCAAGACCTTGGATGTTGACCTTTGATGCTAAGACATTGGCTTGGAGAGTTGGTGGACCCTTGAGATCAAAAAACACCCCCAGGCTAGCGTTGTACCTTCTTGATGGATGTTGCTCTTCTCTTATTGGTGATTGATGGTGATGATTACTTGGGAACCTTTGGATGGGTAGATGCACCTTCTACCTTGATGATGTCATGCCTAGCTTGATGACATAATCCTAGCATCCCATTTAATGATGACGTGAGCTTTTGGAGGACGACGTTGGGCTTGAGAGGGTTATTTTGGTGATGAGGCACCTCATTTGAATGGAGAAACATCACTTATGGGATAAGATACAACCTTCAAAATTTGCCATTGCATATTTTCATGGAGAGATAAGTCTCTTAGATGATGATGTCACCCTTGGAGGATTTTTGATCCACACGTGTGGGTTGATTAAAGGTTATTTTCATGTTATTTCATTGTTTTGGCTATCTTTAGGGTTTGGCTTGGTGACCCATCCACCTTGTATTGTGGATTTAATAATGTTTAAGGCTTTTAAGTCCAATTTAAAGGAGAATTGACTTGGTTACCTTCATATAAATAGAGTTGATTTCTTTTTGGATCATTGTCATGCTTGGAACATAGCTTCTATTCATTAGTGATTTTTTCTCTCTTGTGCACAGTGGAGAAATAGTAGAGTGACTTTGTTGGGTGGATCTTGTGATGTGACGTGATCTCTTTTCATGGATTCTTATGGTTGATCTAGGATGTTGCATGGTGAAACAAGTTAATTTATTTGCTTTATCTTGGTATTATGTTCCATGGGATTAATGTTTTTGTGCTAAGTTATTCTGTTTGGTATTTGCTTCATTGTCACTTGTTGAACTAAATCCTTCCCTGAAGTATTTTTGGAATAGAGATAGGGTTTTCTTTCCCTTAATCATCTGGAAAATTGAAAACCTAATTACAAAGCCTAAAGTAAATTGATTTGCCCTAGTTTTGTTTGGATTTAAAATCACTCTAAGAAACTCTAGACTAGTTTGTATTCTAGACACCATATACACTAGGTTAGCCAGACACTATTCTATCTTATCCGTGGCAATCATTTAAATTATAAAAATCGTTTTTGTTTTTGTTTTATGGTAAATTAGGGTTAAATTGCAGCAAAATATTGTGTTTTTAGCATTTAATGACTTATTGATGTATGCCACGTGGTTAGATATTGTTTAAAATTGCATTATAGAAGCAAATTTGAAGTTTTTTTTTTTATGGATTTTCAACCATTTTTCTAGGGTTGACATCAATGCTTTATTAACGCGACAATTGTTGCAATTTTGTCCTTATTTTACTCTTAAATTTAGCTTACTTCTCATAAGAATTTTGCACAATTTTAATTGCTAAATTTGTTGCTGTTATAAACTATCGTTTTGCTACTATTCACTGGCCTAAAAGCTTCATTTATGGCAGCTTGAATTTTCTTGATTTGGTGTGTTCAAGTAACGTATTGAAGACTCCTTAGGCTAATCCTGGCCTGTAGATTTACCCATAGATACCTTGAATCCAATCTTGAATTTATTCCATTCACCACAAACCCTATTTTGTCATACCTTTATTCATAATGCCTTGATACCTTGCTTGAGATGACTTGCCATGACAGAAGACTGCTTCATTGATTTCTTCAAGGATGTAGTGATCTTCATCATGCCCTTAGCCAACCTTAGCTGTGATACCATGTTGAGAAATCTGTAGGGTTGCAATTAGGGTGATTTCTCTTAAACTTGATAACTGCTTGATGTCTTTTTACTTTTCTTAATTATTAGCTTCTTCTCTTATTATTATGTTGTTCTTATCATCAAACAACTACCAAAACAAGAAGATCAATAGTACACAAGAACACAGGATGTACGCTGCAAGCCACAAATCTCCTCTTCTTATAGATTCTTCAAATGATGAATTCCAAGACCTCTAGACCAAGACCAATACCCTTCCAAGACCAAGCCAGACCTTCTTGATGATGTGCTTCTTCTATCCAAGTCAAACCCAATTAAATCTCTTCCAGCTGCACAAATTCGACCCCTAACTACAGAATTTCAGCCTCCACTGCAGGTCTGAAATTTTTGTCCCCTGCAACAACTATTGCTTCCACACGTGTGAGCATTTCTAGGGCTTCCGAAGCTTCCTTTGACCTTTGCTTGGATTGCTTCTCCTTCTAGGGCTTGTAGGTGACCCAATAGTCCTTTCTTCGACCTTCTTTTTGCAATTTCTTCAACTTTAACCTTGCAGTGTCAAAACCCTAGCCTTCCTGCTTCGCATGTGTGAGATAAAGAGAGAAATAACCCAAACCTTCATCCTTTGCCCTTCTTCCTTCTTCGCTAGCCTTCTTCTGCTTCTCCTCCGCTTAGATGATGAGAAGTGAGTGAGTGTCCATAGGAGGTCGAGTTCCCTCCTATATATAGGCTTCCAAGGAGGACAACATGCGCTAATGAGGCCGACTTCTTAGCTGCTAGGCCGACTTGGTCTTCGAGGGTCTTTCGACACTTTTAAATACAAAAATAATTCTTTTGACATGTTACAATGTGCCCAATGGCATCTTCTTTATATGACAATGACTCTATTGAATTCTTGACCCTAGGACAAGCCCTAGAAGCTCTCAATGGGTGATTGACCTCTAAATAAAATGACCTTGAGCATGAAACCCATGCTAAAAATTAACAATAATAATTTTTCTTTTATTTTACAATATACAAGAATCAATAGTACATTTCATATCTTATGAAGACCGTACCTAGTTACACATTTCAACATATCAAGCATACGAAGTTGAATTTTTCTCTCTTTATCTCACACGTGCGAAGTTGCTGGAAGGGCTGAAATTACAGTACTGTAGCTAGGTCGAAATTCTAGGTTGTCGTTGCGTTGTAGCTGCTGGACAAGAAGAGACTACTCAAATTTGTTGAATCATATTGGAAGGTCGACTTAGTGGAGGAGGAAGGTCTTTTGGTCAGGTTTAAGGTCTTGGTCTATCTCAATTTGATTAGTGGAAGAGTTTGATTGGGTTTTCCCTTAGAAAGGGGTTTTAGCCCTGGCTGAGTGCCTACATCTGGTGTTGTTGATCGTCATATTTTGTTTTGATGATTGCTTGGTGAAACAAAGATAAAAGAACATAAAGAAGATAATAAGTCCACAAGAATATCACAAGTAATTATCAATATAAGAAAATCTTTCTGCCTTTTTGATTTTCTAACAACATGGGATGTGCATTGTTGTTGATCTATAAATTTCCGTTGACATTCCACTGGACAGTTCATCACAATAAATTTGATAAAATTATACTTATAAATCTGAAATCTACACTATGAGGTTTTATTTATCTTTGGATTTATGGATCTATAAATTACTGTTTATTGCACATGCATGCAAATTATAATTATGTAGAAAATAAAGAACAATGAAATAAAAACAGACAAACCATAATTGACCCAAGATATATCCTGGGAAACCCTTTTGGGAGCAAACCAAACTAGAAGGTGAGGTTGCTTCGCTTTCTTTCTTTGAATAGAAAATCGTTGCAAGTACAAAGAAGTAAGCCCTGTGGCTTGCAGGCTACTACGATGCACAAATCTTTTCTGTGCGTTTTCTCCCTATCCCTCTCAGCTACTCTGCTCGTTTATGGAACAAAGTGCACTCAAAAACACTGGAACCCCTTTTCCTCCTAGTGGCTCGGTTATAATAGAGCCCAATAGCCTACAAGTGGTTAGGTTTGACTCCTTCAACTTTTAACTAGAGTTACAATATGGACTGTTCGAGTGCCTTCTTCATCACGATCACATGGATAGCCCCTTTTCCATGAATAATGGGGGATGACGTAGCATCCTCTCAAATTATAGTGGTCGAAACAGGAAGGTCAACTTTCAAGTTGTATAATTTTTGCATACTAACTCTGATTGAGGCAATTTTTGTGTTGTTGGAAAGCTTTTTGTGTGTAGAATAGGAGAAATTGGTGCAGGGATAAAGCGACAAACTTCTATCCCCAAAACCACCATTTGATGCCTCAAAAGGCGCCTAGAAGGTTTCAGACCCCAATCGGCCAAACTAGGTCCCACTTGTAAAAAGGGGCCCTGTGAGCTGATTCGTCCACTTTTTCCACTCTAAAAGTATTGAGATGGATGACGAACAATATAGTGATCCAATCCAAATCAATTGTTTTGGAATTATTGGTGTAATATGTACATGTGGCAATGACCATTTATATGTATAATTACGTTCTTGTAATTATTATTAAGGACATATTTTATTTCATTTGTTGTACGCTAGGGTTATGGTGATGTTCGACCTAATAAAATTTGATGTGTAGGTTTAATAACTATCTTGGGGTGTGTGCCTTTGTTTTGTGAGCCCATAACTCCCTCATGAAGGTATGCCTGACTTAAGCTGTGTATATCATTTCATCTTGTGATATTCTTGATCTGAAATACCAAGTGTTTTAATCCAAAGGGCACTTAACTTTGGCCATTTTCTTTTGTGATTTTCATTTTTCTCTTGGCCACACTTATGCTTTTTGTTTTTAGTGCTTGTGTTTGCCTTTTTCACTTTCTTTCTAGCACACTAGATGGGATATGTCAGAATTTGGTTCCATCGATTCCTTTGTCAACCCTTCTAAGTATCGGCATACTTGGGGAAATAATTTCTTTGAGCATGTTGTTAATTTTTAAACCTAACACTTGGCAATTAATTCATATCTGATTTACATCTATTGAATAAAAGCACAACTGCTTTTCTAACATAAAAAAATATTCAACAAAAGCACATTATATTAACCAATTTCACTTAGACACACACACACACAAATTTCTGCCCAATCATAGCATTTCATTTTATTAATTAGAATTTACTTGGGCTTCCTTACTAGGAAAATGGCCCAATATGAGGAAAATACATACAACAATTTGGATTTGATCCAATTGATCAAGCATTAGACTTGGATGACATGTACCTCCTTGCTACTCCCTTTGCACCTTCCTTTGACCCATCACACTTGAATAGAATTCCTTTTCTACCCACCACTGCGATACCTTTCTTAATGCCTTGTGCCCCTCTGTGTTGTTGTGTTTTCTCCCTTGGCCCAACCCTTCTTTTATAAGTTTGAGTTATGATCAAATCCACAACCCTAATCTCCAAAGTTATTAACAACGGAGATTAGATCTTGCCTCACTTGAGATTGATGGTTGGGATTCATCTAATTATTAATGCAAATAACCTTTGCATTAGATTAGATTAAACTCACTTTATCCTTAGAAAAGAAATTATTTTAATTGTTAAAGTAATTACTAAGGTTCAAGGGTTCATCGGGCGACTTCTGCATACCTAGACACTTAGACCTGTGCAAAAGTATTTTCTTGAGCTACAAACATCAACAATCCATCTTAGCAAGAAGGTACTTCTACCACCTGTAACTGGCTTCGATCTGGGAACAATGTTCCACATTACATCCACTACAATGGATTCTCCCCAGTTCGCTCACCCTACAAATGCCAATATGACCCTCTAGGGGCTTGGACCCCATATAGGGAGACCAAACCCAAGGTGAAGAGCCACCTGCAATCTTGTATAAGTTCAATCCCCTCACCTTCCAGTACAACAAATCATTAGTGCAATTGAGTAAATAAGCTGTGGTGTCCCCAAATGGCTATGGGGGCACAAAACATCCTCATGGGTCTCGAAATGGATCGAACAAGCCTATATCCCATCTGTAAGGGCTAGAAGAAAGCTGCAAGCCCTCCCATGGTCTCCCACAGTGAGAAATGTCCTCATTTGGGCCTAGAACAGCTGCCAAGTGTGTGGTGCAAGAGTGGAGCCGATTGGGCAAGGTGGTCCAGGTGCACCATCATTGTCCAAAACGTGGAACACGAGCAAGCAATAAGTGGAACTAAAGGATCCCATGAAGTGGCAATTTGTTCTGAGCTATGGTGGAGACTAGTGGCTCTCAATGCTTACCCTACAAATGCCAATATGACTCTCTAGAAAGGCTTGGAACCCATATAGGGAGACCAAACCCAAGATGAAGACCCACCTGCAATCCTATATAAGATCCAATGCGCCCCTTCATCTTCTAGTACAACTGATCATTAGTGCGATTGAGTAAATGAGCTTACAAATCACGGAACTAGGTGGACACTTCATGGTGGCATGCCCTTCCATAGTGGGCTTTAAAACATACAAGTGTTTCCAAGTTCAAGAGGAAGGTTAATCAAGGACTCTATTAGGTGGTTCCAGTCTCTAAGGGGGTGACATGTCCATGGTACATCCATCAAATGGCAGGTGGCACATGATATAATGGTGGAATGAAATGGGGCATCAGGGGAAGATTCCAAGCCACATGCCACGACACAAAGGTAGCCATAATAAGGGAAGCCCATGCTTGGGTGTATGAATATAGGAGGAAACAATCATGGTACATGAGTTACGCTGACCTTTGTTTTTCCACCCTTCTTCATATGCCTTTTTCCTTTTATTGATTTTTCTTTCATAATTGCTCGGGGCTCGAGGGGATGAGACCATGATGTGTAAGATATAGTAATGGATACCGCCTTTAAGGTGGGGCAGTTCATTGCCCACCAGGGGTTTGGACAATCATGGGTTCCTTGATGAAAGGTGTCAATATGAGAGACCCTAGGAGCCAGGGTGATGGCTATACTAATAGGGGTAGAGCTTGTGTTCGACTTTTGCCCATGTGTTAAATGTGTATGTCACAACCATCTTTTTCATTTTATGGTACATTTCCTATTGAGAGTGACCAACTTATGCTTTTTGTTATTCTTTTAGCTGCATCAACCTCTGGGGCATCATTCTAGGCCTGACCCAAGGCGTGGACAAGGGGAGGGGGAGGTTAACTCGTTGTGGACCCAATAGACAAATGTGGACCTAGATGGGAAATATGGTGAATGAGGTTATAATGAGCGGAGGGGGGTGACACACGTGGTATCAGGAAGCGGGACCACGGAACCAAAATCAGGGATTCTAATGTAGTGCTACCCCTAAAGCCAATAGCGAATAAAGGAGATTCCACAGGACTAGGATACAAGCCTAACCATCAAATTAGACAAAGAAGACAAGAGTAAAACCAAGCCTTGTCTTTCTGCCAAATCGCCCCACTAATCCATGCCCAGAAGTGTTTGTGATATGTAAACAAAAATACCCAACTATACAATGAAAAATCACACCTTCGGGTTTGGAAGGATCACCTTCAAACATGCAATCTTAATGGATGGGCGAGGGAGCATATGTGTAGCTCAGGTGGTGGAGATGGTGACACATTGAGCTATATGGTGGCTGTTGGCTGCCGGCTAAGGACCATTTAGGAGAAAAATTTTCTTCTATGGATACTGCCCACGGATGGTGGGTAACAATGACAACGTTAGTGATTGAATGCTCTTAATATTTGTCATCTATTGGAGGCTCCATTGGTTAAAGCCCTTGGAGAACCCCAGAGGCCCCACACTTGTTGAAGCATTTGGAGATGAAGATCAGGGATATTGGGCTTAGGATAATTTTCATTGGATTCTTTTCGTCATGCCGATTCCAATGGTATGTGGCTCATCATGAGATATCTCAGAATTTGAGAGATATTCTTGTTTAACAATCAAAACACCATCAGGTGGGCAAAAACCCCAATTTAGTTGATGACGTGGCAACTTCTCTTTTGCTAAGATAATGATCTAGTCATAAGGTCCCTCATTGAGAATTAAATTAGTTTTATTATGGCAAAAATATCTTGTGGAAGTGAGCAGTATTTTTGAGTCAAACTCATAAAGGGTTTTAGGCTCCATAGATTTAAATTTTAAATTTGAATGTCCCTCCAATTTGCAATTTAAAATTCAAATGAAAATCTTCCCTATTGACCCTCGGCTCACCCATTGGAGGCACCTTTTCAGCCAAAGAGAAAACTATAAAAAGGCCATCTTATCTCGCCTCTAAGGCATGTATTTAACGCTCATCAATTAGGTGACCTTGGAGTGAAATTTTCGGCCATGAGAAGGGACAGATTTGAAGAAAGGATTGAATTAGCAAGGGGTTATGATTTATTTTCTTTGGATGACGGTTTCACTGCCTTGTGAATCTCTTCTTTTGCAGGTGAATGTGCTTAAATTAAAGGGCTAATCTATGCGGTCAAATGTTGTGCAAATGATGTATCATCTGCGGCCCTAATGAAGTTCTGAATTTTTTTAAGGAAGGGCATCATCCTCTGTGGTTCTTCTTAGACCAAGACAATCATTGCACTAAAGAATTCACTGCGGCACAACTATTCTCCTTTGCAAGGCGTATTTTCTGAATAGCTTGATGCACGATTTGACAAAAATCTGTGGAGTACATCCTTAGCCTCTTATAAATGCTTTGAGAATGAATCGTAGCTGGCATTTTTCTTTTTCGGTCTCATCTAGCCCTGGTTCTGCATAGTCTTACCTATTAGCTGGGATAGGGTATGGGACCTAATTGCTGCTCATCAATTTGGACTCTAACTCAGTTGCAAAAATTCAGAAAAATTCACACAAGTCTGGAAGTGATTCGTTGGGTTACTATGACTGTCCATTTGTTTGATCTGGTCTAGAAGCCATCTTGTTACAGTTGTCATTTGGTTATACAAGCTCTCCATACATTTGGGTGCTCAGATCTGGTTACTTAGCCAAGAAATCACTGGAATGAAAGGTATACTTTAATCTCTTGACAAGCATATGCCTGCGGCCTTGTTGCTTAACCTCTGCTGCAGACTTCTTGGCACATGGATTTACATTATGTAGGTGTGGTTTATTCCTGGTTAGGGAAAACTCCTGTGCAAAGATTTGAAGTAGTTGGAGCTATAAACAAGTTAGAGATTGTCACTCCTAATGCGACCTCATTTCTGAAGGTTTTAGCGCTTGAATTAGGGAATTCCTGAAGCAGTTCTTGATCTGAGGCTCGGCCCCTCTATTAGGGCAAGATCTGAATCATTCTTTAAAGATAACGTTATTGAACAGACCTATATTTTGAGCTTTTTGAGGCATACTTTAGTCCATTATTGGATGCAAGCAATCAAGCCCTGCTTCCTCACGTATAAAAATAAGGAGAAAAGGTCACCATAACAATGAACAATCCTGTCAGTAAATTGATGTGGCATTTTGTGATGTTTAAGGAGAAAATTCATTACACATCAGTTTGTTGATGGGCCAATACAGGACTGCAATAAAACAATTGTGTATATCTCTAACTGATTGATTCAAGGCACCTTTTGAGCAAAACATTGGCAAAGAAGATCACTAGTGATAAGGTGACAGAACTGAAGTTAGGTACATCGATGTTGACGGGTTGAAGTGATGAGTATTGAAGGATATGAATACCCAAAACTGCTATGTGTTGTATTGCTAGCCAGATTGTTGGAGCTTGATGACAGAATTGGTTAACAATATATGTTGCCATTGGTGATTGACAAGATCAATGACCCTACTCTAAATACCATACTATTTGCATGAGTTGTTACTTGGTTCTTTTGACAAGAATTGAAGGACAGTCATAGAGGGACAACAATGGGATTCTCATCATCAGAGGATCACTATATTGTTGATGGCAGAGACTATGGGTATGTTGCTGACAGGGCTTTGGTGATAAAAAGGTTTAGGTTTGATATTGTATTGATAGTAGTTGAGCTGCAGGATTGTTGATATAAATGCATGTTCATTGCTAGTGTAATTTGGTATGCTAATGAGCAAGTATAATGCAGTGGATGTATGTATATTGTTATTGAGATGTATTAAGCAGAGCTAAAGCTTTATCATGCAAGGAGTGTTGTTGGAGTCTGCACAAGACATATGGCATATCTTTTCTAGGGTTTGAGCATTGACTTGACAGAGTGCATTGCTAGGGTTTGTCATGTTGATAAGCAGAAATAGTGCAGGTTGTTGTGACTATGAGTTTGACCCACTACCTTTAGGATCATCAACAGATATATTCAGATGACATGCAGTTGTTGAAGGTAGCGTTTTGGCTGCAGATGGTTTTGTCAGATGACAGGTTAATGACTTGACAGCATAATAGTGGAAAGATAGAGCAGAGAGAAGACAGTGTTGCTGGGTATTGTTACATTGTCCAGCAATGGTTTGGTGCAGCTAGGGTTTGCAATACAGATTGAGCAGGAGCGGATTGAGTAGAGATTATATTGCAGATTGTTTTGAATTAATTTTGAGCACAAGTGGATCTAGTTTGAAAATTGTGAAACGTGGTCCGACGGCTGACTAGGGTGGCAGGGTGGTGCAAGCGCAGGTTGGAGCTTGTATACTAGGGTGTTGGAGCGTCCTTTCAGTTGCAACTGGTAAACAAGGTGTTGAAGCATCCTTCAGGTTGGAGCTTGTAAACTAGGGTGTTGGAGCGCTCTTCTGGTTGCAGTTGGTAAACAAGGTGTTGGAGCGTCCTTCAAGTTGGAGCATGTAAACCAGGGGGTTGGAGCCTCCGTTTGTTGGAGTTGAAAATATTGATGTACATTTTAATGAGGACAAATATGAGGAAGCATTCGGTGGTTTTTCTCCTGGAAGGGTTTCTACCTAAAAATCTGTTGTCTATTGTCTTGATGTTTGTGCATTGTTGAATGGTGTTGTTTACTGTTCATGTGATTTTGAATTATGTTGATCTAATATTAATTAATGCTCTGTGAAGTTAAAAATACTAATTGAAGAGAAACACTGATTCAGCCCCCTCTTAGTATCTCCAAAAGTCCATTTGACTAATTTTTTGTAATATGTGGGTTTCATTTCTATTTCACCAACAATACTCTGTATGTTTGCCATCAAATGCAGTTGCATTTTTACTTTGTGTGTGTAAAGGTTTCTCTCGTTAAATTTTTGCAGGGTCACTATATACCTTGACAAATTTAGAAAAATATCTCTTTACTAGTTTAAGAAAAATCAAATTAATAGAAAAAAACTGTTCATATTTCTACACAGAAAACGATCTTCAGGAAATAAAAATTACTGCCACTGTTTGATTCATCATTATGGTTTGTTTGTTCACACTTGGGCATGCTAGGGCACAAACATGTATTTAAAATAAGATTGTTATTTTCTTTTTTCAGACTTGTGTTTTGTTGGCACTAGAACACGTATTCATATCTGAAATTTGCCACGAAATTCATGTCTGAAATTTGTGACAAAATTCATGCCTAATTATGGTTGAAGGTGGCAGAGTGGTCACATTTTGTATTATTCCTTCACAGTTGAGATCAACCACTGATGTGTTTGGGGTCTTTTTTCTTCTCATTGGCATGTCTCTTTCCCATTTGGCTGGGTCACGTGACAGGTCTGTGATTTTGCTTGTGTCTTGAGTCTCTTACATGTTCAGGTTCATCCGTACTTTCTCTTCATAAAAAAAATGCCCAGTTTTCTTCACTTTAGAAACTTTACCAAATATTTTTCTTTTAATCAACTTAATAAAAATAACTTTTACTTACAGGAACTCTCTTTCTTCATGAAATTGGACTCGCTGAAGCACTGTTAGAAAAGTTTTCAATCCAGTCTTCATAGGGTCATAGTCTCCAATTTGGCTCTGATACTATGTTAAAAATCTTAGTACACATGCGGTGTCTAAAAATATGAGCTTTATGAATAGAATGGAGTTACTGGATACAGATAGAAGTTTCCTTATATTTCATTTTTAGGTAGTTGTACTATCTACTTGACATAACCACTTCATATTCATAAAGAATTTTTTTTGTTTTGTTTTTGTTAACCTTGGCAGGATCCTTCATTTTCTATCTCTAAATGGAAAATTTACACCACATATATGAGATAGGTGGCCTCAACTTGCCTAGTGGGAAACCAAGTTTGTTGGCCACCTATTCTCGTTATAAGCCATCCAAAAACAATGAAGTATCAGTCTTCTTACCCAAGCTAAATATGTCTCAGCTTCATGACAGGATGCTATATGTATATCTATCATAAGTATGGATAATGTAAAGTAAATGCTACCTGCATAAAACAAAAAGAAACTAGATTAGCTAACTATTCCTGCTGCTCTTCCGATGCCGATTTCACCGAGGGTCCTTGAAAGTTTCTCCAGGCATCTTAGTTAACTCAATGATGCATGGGATGTGCCTTTGGATTTTGTCTAGACGGATGTCCTGCTTATGGAGCTGGAATTGGATTTGCTGCAAATCTTGTTTGTAATTGTGCATGTCTTGGAGGGACAGAGCCATCCCCACTGATATTTGCTCCATGGCCTTCCCCAACAGGTTTTTCATAAGCCAGTAGAGATAGAGGGTCTACTTAAATTGAGTTATTTTGGCTCTGGTATTCCCAAGATCCGGGACTAAGGTCCTCCAGTTTTCTATCTCCACCTCTGTCTCACTGTTTTGCTTAATTTCTTCCTCCCATTCTTCCAACAAATTACAGATGCTTACATCTGTTCCCTCCTGGTATGTCGTGACGGCTTCACTAATGAGGTGTTCAACAGGCTTCCTTCCTCTACGTGATTCTAAAGTGCTCGGATCTTTGGCCTTTGCAGGCTCCCTCCCACGTCTTCCGCGACCTCTTCCTCTCACAGGACGAGCCATCTCCACTCTGTTCGAGACTTGTTCACAGGAACGCGGTGTTAACCTCTGGCTTTGAATCTTATTTCCGGCTTTCTCCTTAATCCTTTTCCTAGCCCAATTACTCTCGGAGCAGGTTGCAGGTTAGGTGACAGCCCTGTCGGAAGACGAGGTCAGTCTCCTTATCCTGTTGTGCTTCTCTCTTCTCCCTTCCTAGTGCCACTCATATCCTGAATGGTTGGCGGTCCCCTCTCTCGGCCATGCAAGAGTCCCCGTGCACAGGGAAGCCTTCCTATTCCCCTCTGCCTAGTCAAACTGCGCCGCTCCTCTGCTTTTCTTATAATCTACCCATCCCCAGTACGCAGCCTCTCTCGTTCCTCCCCAATTAACATCCGAGGTCACAATGCAGCTCTCAGGAGGGGCTTCCCGACCACTAGCCAGGACTATACTTGGCTGCCTTATGACCAAGACACAGAACTAGACAACAACCATACAATGCCTGTGACGCTTTCCCCACCAAGTCCCCCAATTCCCCTCCCAGGTTTCTCCTGATCCCTCAAGCAGAAGCAAACCATGTTGCCATTGCAAGAGGGTTGTAGGACCAAGCTACATATTTGTTCTCACTCCGCAGATGCTGTCGATGGTGCCAACACCTCCCTGCTCCAGTGCTCCAGCTCCAAACTATGCAGACAACAGTACAATTAGCACTCCCCTGTCCTACCTTAACTCAACAAACAACAATACAATTACCACTCCCCTGTCTTACCTTAACTGCTGCGCCTCCCTCCTCGTCCTTGTTGTGCCTGCCACCTTTCCCACCACCCTTGCATATATTCATGCGAAGGGCCATCGCACCCATCACCATGAGCTTGTGGGGGGTGGTGGGTGGTACCTTTTCTTTACTTCTCATAACTGTCCACCGTCCTCGCCATCCTTCGACACGCACCCCGGTCGAGGTTTGGTTGTTTGGATTTCCATTTTCCTGGCTTTGCTTGCGATCTTGGGCCAGTGTTTCTTCCAGAGCTTTGAACCTCTCATCCCTGGGTTGTATCGGCCACAATTTTTCCAGCGAGCCATTTTGCTGATTACACCCCCAGTTGGTGAGGAAGTCAGTTGCTTTATTCCCTTCCATTCTTACATGTCGGACCAGTATATAGTCAAACTTGTGGATGAGCTCCCTTATCTCTTGTATAACGTGCGTTGTCCTCCAACTTTGGCTCAGTTTGTCCCATGAGGTGCCGTTGTTTAGTTTCACCAAGGTGATTGTGACCAGACTAGAGTCTCCTTCCACCACGACGTTTTGGTATCCCATTCTTACAGCTATTCGAAGTCCTTGACCCATTGCAGTGAATTCTGCCTCGTTGTTGCTTGCTATCCCACACGACACAACATAAATGAGCGCGTGTTAGCTTGAGTGTCTCGAAAGATGCCACCAAGGCTTGTTGCTCTCGAGTTCCCTTTTGAAGGCCCATCAAAATTAAGTTTTATGAAACCTTCTCCACGGGTAGTGAATTGAGCCGGAGAACCTATATCCATCCTATCTTTTTTCCAAGCATTTGGGGCCAACATTTCCATTGTTAAATTAAGTTTTTGTAGGATTCTTGCTTCCTGGGGGGGAACTTGCCAATCTTTAGGGCTCCATTGTTCTACTAATATCGTCTCCTGGATGTTTCTAACTATTCCTTCCCACACTTGGTCTTGGTTTGATATTTTATTTTTGAATACTCTACGGTTTCTTTCTTTCCATATGGCCCATAGGTTTAAGCCTAAGGCCAGTCCCCATGCTCGGTTCAGTACTGGACTTGAGAAAATATTGTTGCGCCATTGAAGGATTGTTTCCTTTACGCTGTGGCAGTCTCGGTCCATCCTTTTGAAGACTCTGTTTTGTTGGCACAACCATCATAGGGGTCGACCTTGAATTCCCTTTTTCTGAAGTTGATCCCAGGTTAAGATCCTCCCTTTGCAAACCAACCATAGGCAATCAACAATGTTTGGCCACCATCCCCCGTTCCCGATTTTTTTCCAAAGCAGTGCTTGTCTATCTTGAGCTTGTTTTTCTTTCAAGTCATACGCTTCTTTGCTGGTGAAGGTGCCTTTCGTGGTATGGCCCTATCTCAGAATTTCCAAGTCATTCCTGATCGTAATTTGTCTTGATCTCATTTCTTTTTCGAACTCTGCCCATTGCTCTGTCTCTATACCTTGGCCCCAATCTTCCTTCTTCTTCCAGCTCCTCCAATTCCTTTTCCTTGCTCCTCTCTCCAGAATTGCTCTACATCTTGGATGTTGTTATCAATGGTAAATCTATATATGTCTCTGAGGTCTTGCCTATCTATTAGTCTTTATCTTTGCTGCCATGAGTGTTGCCAAAATCTTGTTGTTCTGCCATTGCAAATTTCCCAAAAAGCATGCTGGTTTATAAGGTCCCTATTTTGGCTTGTCAACTTCCTTATTGCCGACCCATTGGGTGAGTCTCTAGAGTCTATACCATAGTATATCCTCGGTTCTCTCCGACATGTTATACTTTCTTGTCCAGATTTGTTTCTATAAGTCCCTTCCTCCCCTCAGCCATCTCCACCATAATTTTGCTCCCATTACTTGGTTTAAAGTGTATGGGTCTTTGAGGCCAAGCCCTCCTTCCATCTTTTTTTTTACCAATCCTTGCCAAGATATAAGGGCCCATTTCCTTGTCTGTTGAGCCCCTCCCCTTAGGATGTTTTTAGAGATATCAACCATTTTGGTGCACGCCGCCTTAGGGACCGACATGCCTGACAATTGGTATATGGGAATCGACTGAAGCACTCCTTTAAGGAGGACAATTCTGCCTGCTAGGTTGAGGAATCTAAAGGCCCAACTTCCCAACCTTCCTTGTAGCTTCTAGAGGATTTGCTGCCAACCTGACAGTTTTAGAGAGTTTTCTGATAGAGGCATGCCCAGGTATTTAGTAGGGAGGTTTCCTGTACTGAACCCCAAGATCCTAGCTAGATAGGTCTTAACATTCCCTTGGGTGTTGAAGAAGAAGGTACGTGAATTTTCATTGTTTATTTGGGTCCCCGATGCCATCATGAAGGTGTTCAGAATTTCTTTGATTCTACGGGCTTCTCTAAGTGATACTTGGCAAAAAGCATGATATCATCAACGAATTGCTGGTGGGTTATGGCTAGGTCATTTCCCCAAACCCTTAGGCCTTTAATCTTAGACTCCTGGGCTTCGTTTTTGATGTATCTGCCCAGACCTTCTACAGCAATAATGAATAGGAAAGGTGACAATGGATCACCTTGTCTCAGACCCCGGGTAGGGTTAAAGGTTTGGGTAGGGGTCCCATTCAGCAAAATAGATATGACAGGGGTGTATATCATGGCATTGATCCAGTTTATCCATCTTCGGTTAAATCCATAGGCTCTAAGGATGCTCTTCAGATACTCCCAGCTTAATCAATCGTAGGCCTTAGATAGGTCAAGCTTAATCATCATTCTAGCTAGCTTTTTTGCCTTGAGGGAATGGACTACCTCTTGAGAGGTTACTAGGCCGTCCAATATGTGCCTTCCCTCAACAAATCCCATCTGCTCCGGGGATATATGATATTCAGCAGAAGAGGTTTAAGCTGCTTAACAATGAGAGTGGCTACAATTTTATATATGACATTACATAGGGCTATGGGGTGGAATTCCGGAGGGTCTTCCGATTTCGATGTCTTAGGAATGAGAGTTATAAAAATGGAGTTCAGGCTAGGACATACCTTTTGATTTTCGACTTGATTCCTCCGCGACTTCCAGTATGTATCTTCCCATGAAGTGCCAAGTGGCTTGGTAGAATTATGCTGTAAACCCATCCAGACTGGGGGCCTTATTTTTCTTTATACCCTTTACGATTTCTTCCACCTCTTCAAGCATAGCTGCTCTCATTAAGGCAGGGTTTTGTTCCTGCGTGACCCTATGAGGTATATGTTGAGAAATTCTTTGAATTGCTTTCGTTCTGTCTTCTTGTGGTTCTGATAGGAGATCTCTGAAGTGGTTTACTAGGAGCCCCTCCATCTCCTCATGTTGTACTCTACGGTTCCCCTCTTCATCTTTTAGGGAGAAGATTCTATTATTCTAGCGGTGTTGGACCATGGCCTTGTGGAAAAAATTGGTATTGCGCTCCCCTTCTCTTAACCAGTTCACCCTCGATTTTTGTTTCCATAGAATCTCTTCTTGTTTTCTCCCTTCCTCCAGTTGACTTATTAATTGGCCCTCCTCTGTTGCTAGCTCTTCTGATCTCCCTTCCTAGATGATTTTTTGTTGCACCTCTGGAATTCTCTGATTAAGCTATTGCTGGTCCTTCATGATATGCCTAAATTCTTTTTTGTTCCATTTCTTTATTTTCTTCTTGATTTCCTTGAGCTTTAATTGGAATGTATGCATATAGTTCCTCCCTTGCTAATTGCTCTGCGTCCACGATGCCTCATTTTTTTTAATGAGGGCTTGGGTCTCTTAGCCAAAAGGCTTCGAACCTAAAATGTCGATTTTTCGAGCTCGCTTTCAAATCCACTTCCAATCGTATTGGCCAATGGTCTGACCCCATCCCAGGAAGAATCAAGGCTTTTATGAATATATCTCTGCTGATAACCTGTTCATATATTAGGAATCTATCCAATCTGGAAGCAATTTGGTGATTCCCTCCTCTTTTGTTGTTCCAGGTGTGCACCCCATTGATTGTTGGGATGTCTACTAGGCGTTGCTCTACTATGGTGTCCCCAAATAACTCCATGTTTGTGTCCATTCTTCTCATGCCTCTCTTTTTCTTTGCTAGTGAAGTGATCATGTTGAAGTCTCCTCCCACCACCCACAGTTTGTCCGGGTATATACTTATCATTTTTGATAAGTTCTGGAGGAAAGCCCTTCTTTTTCTTGGGATATGGGGTCCATATATTCCTGTGAGGAGCACCCAATCTTTCGATTCGATGACTCTAAATCTGCCTGAGAGGATTCTCGGGATGCTGACCCAGTCTTCAAACCATATTTCTCCTAGGTTCCAGATGATCGCCAACCCTCTTGCACTGCCATTTGCGTCCTGTCCGATAACTTGGTACTGGGGTTTGCTGTTTTCCAAAATTTCTTTCAGTGTACTTTCATTGATTTTCATTTCCTGTATTATCATTATACGAGGTCTGTCCTTTTTTCAATCTCTCTTTGAGGTATCTCGGCTTGCCTCTGCTATTGAGGCCTCTTATGTTCCATGTTGTAATAATTGTTTCAACAATTTTGGGGGTTGTTGAAAGACCTCTGATAATGGCACTACTCTCTCTGAATTTGCTAGTAGTTCCCCGACCATTTGTATGGATTCATTCATTGGTCTTCTACCCCTTTTCTTTCCCCCTTTTCCTAAGGTTCCTGGTTCTTTCCCTTGTTCGCTGTGGGACCCTAGGTGCTTTGGCTGTGCGATAATCGCTGATCCTTGTTTTATCTTGTATCGTTGAAAGGTCTCCTTGTAGAGTTGTTTTTGATCCTCTGGGATAAAGCGTACGTCCAGATGTCTCCACTCCTGTAGTAATCGTTTCATCAATTGCTCTTCCACATTGAGATCTTCTTTTTGGGAGTCCATCTCCATTGGATTTTGCTCTACCATTTGCATGGTATTCTCCTCTCTTTGGTTTTCAACTATTTCTTGTCTCTTTTACTTATTTCCTTTGGCCTCCTTCATTTGCATGCTTTCCATCTCCTTGGTGTGCTCCATGTTTGTCTCCCCCATTTCGTCGACCTGATGGGTGGTGAATCTGTTGTGGTTGCACTGCTCTTTCTCATTTTGATTTGCTTTCTGGTTCCCTGTTGGTTTTTGGTTTCTTTTCCTTCTATGCACCTCTTGGAATACGTCCCCATCCTCTCTAGCCGTTGCTTCTCCTGCCTTCTTCTCATTCGACTGGTTTTCTTGGTTATTTAACGGGTACACAATACAAGTGGCCATATTCATGGCACCGTCTGCATCTGAGTGGAATATGCTCAGTCAAGGGGTTGTTGCCATATCTCATCATGATATTCTAGCTCTATGTAGTCTCGTAGCGGCTCAGTGATGTTCATATACACAGATTCTTGCGTAGGAGGTGTACCTACCTTTTCTTGTCGAGTCTGCCACTTTAACAAAGGTCCTGATCGAGTTGCCTATTCCTTCAAAGATTTTGGGGTCCCAACAGTCCATTGGTAGGCTGAAGAGCCGTACTCGAATGGGTGCTGCCAGAAGCTTCTCTTGGTCTGGGTTATAGCATTCCTCCCAATGTCTCATAAACAGGTCAGCAATGTTGAAGAAATACGACCCATCTTCGAAAACCTTCTCCTTGTCTTCTAGGTTGGAAAATATTATAGAGAAGAACCCTTTCGCCCCTAGCTTGAGGTCTATATGCCCCTTTGGTTGCCATCGTTGCTAGATCCATTTGATCACTTCCTTCTCGGTTGGCCAAGCCCCAATAAACTTACATATCAGGGCATGCTCCTTCATATATCTTCTGTATTCCTCTAGCTTGTTGTTGGGTATCACAAATCAGGGTTTCTTGGTTGCTCTGGGTAGGCATTTTCCTCCCAAACCCACTTGCCATTTAGCTCTGAAAACTGGTCTCCCTTTGCCGCCGTTTCCGTTGCCTCTGGCTGTGCCATGAAGGCTCGTCTCCCCTGCAACTATGTTTCAGTAGGAGGGGATCTCTCCCCCTTGCCATACCACTCATTCCAACTGTCAACAGTTCCTTTATTGCTTTGCTCCTGTCGTTTCTCAGACTGCGGTGTTTGCAGGTTTCTTAGGCAAGGTCCGTGATGCCCAAACCCTAGTTGCTCCTGCTCATCGCCGGTCTTCACCAAAAAATCAATCAATCTTCATAAAAGTTTATTATTCTAGTTGATGACACTTAATTAAATTAACATAATGGGACTTTATTATATTAAAAGTTACTATTCAAGCATTGATACTTTAGCAATATGACATCTTCTAAGCTAATGACACTTAATTAAATTAACATAATGGGACTTTATTACATTAAAGGTTACTATTCAAGTGTTGATACTCTAGAAATATGACATCCAGGTCATTCCAGTAACGTTTCCTTTGCCTCCGTTGTAGAGTGCCAAGAATACCTATAGAAGGCAGTCTAACAAATGCTAACTTTTTATTGCATTGTAGGAAGTATATGGTATTTATTGTTGATTTTTGGTAGCATCGGATGTGCTCTAGCCTTGAAATTCGAAGGAGAGGCTACGACACATGAGATCTCCAAGACCCAGAAATCGTTTTGAGAAATTCCACCCGGATGAGGAGTTATTAAAATAATTAATATTTTTAATGGGTTCGTGAGTCTAAACTTAGGAAAATAAAAATATTAAAGGGTATTAATAAGATAAGGGTGAGAAGCTTCTAAGAAACGAGGATCAAGTCTGTTTTAATCTTGGCCATTGATTAGGGACTTAATCTCGGTTGTTGATTCGTCAACAAGAAAAGTATAAGAGAAAACTTGAGGATCATTTGGAGACACACCGACAGATACTCAATATCTCAAGGAAAATTGATTCTCAAGTAGAGGAGATCAATTTCAGAGGGAGAGTTGCAGGGTGGAGGAAGAGGAGGGCATCAACAGAGGAGGAGGTGACGCAGGGACAACGGGAGACAACGCAGAGAGAGACACAGTCTAGAGGAGAGACGCAGAGCCTATGCAGGTTGATGCATAGGGATGTAGAGCCACTCAGAGCCACGTTGGACCACGCAGAGTGATGCAGGGGTGACGCAGAAGTGGGAACGAGGTCTCCAAAGTGTCAAAATTTCTCAACGGGAAAGTCTCAGGTATTTTCTTTCAGTTTCTCTATAAAATCATTCCTTGTAAAAGCAATTGCTGTTGAAGATTAATAAAGCCCTCATCTGCTGCACCGGTTTTCCCACATTGGGTTTTTCCAGGGACAATTGTCCAAAAATCACTGTGTTGATGTGATTGGTTCTTGTGCATGTATTTTTCTCTGGGTAATTGTGTGATAACTGTAGTAGAATTTATTTTAATATTTATTGAAGGGATTTCGTAAATAACTTATTGTGGATAATAAGTAGGTGAATTAAATCAGTTGCTGCAGTAGTAGAATTTCAGTTTAGAAATTTTCACATTTATTTTATTTCCTCTTGTTTCATAACCTTGCATATGCCATATACATCTAATATTTGTTTCTTTTTGAAGTTAATCAGCGGGGAACATGTTGGGGCGCTGGCAATGAGTGAGCCAAATTGTGAGTCGACTGCAATCTGTTTGTAGTTGTTCATGCATATTTGTTTAGAACGTTGTTTAATAAGAAACTTGGAGTTTTGTGACTACTTGACATTGTTACTATCAATGTGGAAAAAGTTGAAGTCGGGATTAAATCGGCAAGGGTCCAAAAGTTGAAAAAGTCGTTAAAGTCGGGAGTTTTTCGAAAAAGTCGGCAAAATTAAACGGCCAACCAAAAAAATAAAAAAATCGGGATTTAATCGGCCAACCAAAAAAATCAAAAAATCGGGATTTATTCCCGACTTTTTCCACACTGGTTACTATACATATTAATTTGAAACCTGTTTAGTTTGAGGAAGTTCATAGCCTTGCTCTTTCTTGATTATGTTGTTGTGATAAATATTTTGCAAAATCTGTCAAAGAAGCTGACAGAGATTCTTTAATCAGCTGGTTCTGATGTTGTCAGCATGAAATGCAAAGCTGATAGAGTAACTGGGGGTTATCGGATAAATGGAAACAAAATGTGGTGCACGAATGGACCAGTTGCAGAGACACTGGTATTTTCTCACTTCTGCATGTGTATCTGTTGCAGACATTGGTATTCTGATAATTCTGTATATGTTTTCACAGTCACGTTGACACTGTGCAGACTAAATGAAACATCTAATATTTATTGCATAACCATTAATGTGCATATTAATTTCATAATGTGGTGAATACAAGTATTCTACCTTCCATTTGAATTATTAGAGCCAGTCAAATAGAGACTGTTTCAATTTTTGCACAATATATGAGTAATTTTGAAATACTTTGCTACATTCAAATTGGCTATTTGGTCATTGCATGTGCTGTAACCATAATTTATTGATGCTAAGGACAATGCTGCCTCTAAGTTCATTTCATGTTTGGCAGATTATTTATGCAAAAACAGATCCAAATGCTGGATCAAAAGGAATCACAGCTTTCATCATTGAAAAGGGCATGGAAGGGTAACTTTCTAGTGGTCATTCTTTCTTGTGATCTTCAATTAGATTTCACTCTGTTGGTTGTTTATCAGAAATTGCTTTCATTTATTAGTTAAATTATTTTTGATGTTTTAATTTGCAGGACAATATCTTTTCATATTTGGGTTGTTCGTTGGTTTAGATATTTTTCTTTCGATCTCCTTGATTCAGTTGAATTAGAGGTAGCCTTGTATTTGTATTTATTTTAAAATATTCCTATCTTCCATCTTATGAATTTTATCTTTTAAAGGTGGGGATTGGATTTTAGTTAGGGTAGGTTTTTTGCTAAACTTAGACAGACAATGGTGATAACTAGCACTTTAGGAATTTAAGTTACCAAATACAAACTACAGTAAAGTCAAATTATTATGAATTTATATTAGTTTAGCCCTTTAATTATCTTTTCATTTTAGGAATATCAAGTGAAGTCATTCCCTTCATGTACCTACATAAAAGTTTAAAATACTTGTTGGGAAAATGAAGAAATCAATTTGAATGGTTCTCTCTCACTTTTCTAGTCTGAATTTTCCAGAATTGTATATGCAAATTTTGATATGATATTGGAGCCAGTAATTTAAGGAGGATGCATCTGGCGTCATAGTGAAGAAGTTAAAGCATCGTGATGTCACATAACGCAGAATGATACCAAGAAGGTGGCATATGTTGGAGCAGAATTTTCGATGAGAGAATTTGATAGTGATGGCACGTTTTCATGAGCAACAAAGAATTTGGGGTAAGTTAGGAACTAAATTCAAGTAGTTCTAGCATGAATTTTAAGAATGTTGATAGGTGATTTCCCTAGTGGAATCTGGGTGCAAATCTCAAGATAATATATTTTAAGTGCAAAAATATCTAGGCAAGAATTCGAGATATGAATAGCACAATTTTTGCTAAATGCTGTTATATACCTAAATAATATACAATGACATTATATATAAAATATTACTATATAAATTAAACGGTAAAGGAGATGACCATTCATGGTGATCCATATCTTCAAGCACTAAATAGTATATAAAGACAATCATATTTAGTGGTATCATCATTCCTCACACACACACACATATCCTTATGGATATTTCAGTTTGTGTCCTTTTATTTGTGATTGCTTTGTATAACAACCATTGGGTTTGTTACAAGTGGGATAAGAGTAGCACTTCCTGTTGGTTAGATGCTAAGACTTCTTCTAAGAGGCAATGAAATAGTAGGTTGGAAGGGCACCTAGAGCGTTAACTTTTAGGGTTACTTAGACACTATTACACCATTATTGGGTTGTTTCATGAGATTTGGAGTACATGGTGTATGTTTAGCTTGTGGATGGTTTGAGATGGATTGGTAAGAATAGTGGACCCAACTCAATGGGGTACATTGCTTAGGAGGATCGATGGAGTCTATGGAAACTTGTGATGGAGGTATGCGGGCTTACCTTGTGTAGCTACTTTTGCCGGCTTAATCCACACTTGGGATTATCGTGGAGAAAGTACTTATCTCTACTAGGTGTGGCCTGGGGGAAAGTTTCGAGTTGGCGCTGTCACTCAATTCTCAACTACTCCGTCTAGGCTTACTCCTAGCGAAGCCAAGGGGGGTTTACCCTGAAAGATGTTTAAGGTTAAGCTAGCTCAATACTAGCAAGTTAGTTTTTAGGAGTTAACACAAAATATTTCAATTATATGTTTTAAAATGTATCATCAATTTAAAATTGGGGGCTTGGTGAGTACATGCATCCACTAATATAGCAAAATAAGACCAATGCCCAAGTAACATACTTGCTAAGGACATTCCAAGTAACATATATAACTTTGTAACACAACTTGGAAAGTAAACAAGATGCCACAAGATGGATGCTTCTGAAATTAATGTTGGCAAGTAATAACTTGAGCAAGTGAAATGAGTGCTTATCAACTTGAGAAGAATGATTAAGTGATAAATGCTTGAAAGATCTATCCAAGATAAGAAACCAATCCCAAATGTAAGCACGTAAAGCACAAACTAAAATGATGATGCTGCTTGATGGTGTACTTGCTTTGTAATGTGATGAGAGCTATATTGGTTTATTTTAAGTGACTTAAGTTCTAAAACAAATTTCAAAGAACTTTGTTCCCCATACCTCACCCTTGTTGATTTGGGGTAGCATTGGATGTGCTTTAGCCACAAAATTTGGTGGAGAGGTTGGGGCACATGAGATCTCGAATACCCAAAAAGGGTTTGGGAAAATTCTAAACAGATTAGGAGATATTAAAATAATTAATATTTTTAATGGAGTCCCTAAGTCTAAACTTAGGGAAAATAAAATATTAATGTGTATTAATATGAATCTGTGTTAGAGTGGTCCAAACAACATGGATCAAACCAGATCTAATCTTAGCTGTTGATTAGGGATTTAATCTCGGCCGTTGATATGTCAACAGGAAAAGTATAAGAGGAGGCTTGAGGGTCACTTGGAGAACATAGCAGATGATCAGTGATTCTATTCTCTAGAGCGGGGTTTGCTAAGAGAGATAGAATCAATGATCAAAGAGCAGCTGAGGGGCATTGAGTATAGAGAGACAGAGAGGCAAAAATAGTGCTGGGAGAGCAACAAAGCAGCCAGAGATAGTGATTCAGGAGCAGCCAGTGCTCACACAGAGGTAGTCAAGTGCTGCATAGAGCACCATAGAGGCTAGTGCAACTGACACAGAAGGTCAGAGAGCTGATGCAGGGCCTCCTGGGGCTGACACATGCCAATATAGGTTGACGCAGGGCCAACATTGGGCAAGGGAAGGCTGATGCAGATAGGCAGCCGCTAGGGTTTCTAGGGCAGATTTGTGTTGAGTAGCTGCCAGAAGGATTATCCGGGGTTTCAGCCAAGAGATTTGTCAGAAACTGAGAGGTATAACTACCAAGAAAATTCTCTATTGGGTAGACCAGTTTCGGCACCCAGATTGTACTCTGATATTGCTTAATAAGAAAACCCTTAGATAGTTGCATTGGTTTTCCCACATTGGGCTTTTCTGGGGACATTAGTCCAAAAATAATGGTTTCATATGGTGTGTTTGTTTTTGTTTCTTTTAGTCGCTGATATGTAATGTGTTGAGCATGCACTAGTGTTTATTTTCAGTATCTACATTGTAAATAACTCATTACGGAAAATAACAAGTAGGTAGGAATAAATTAGATAAAGTGCATGGAGGGTTTCTAACTAAGTAAACTTGGAAACTTCAACATGGTATCAGAGTGTGATTGCAGATCACAAGAGGACTAAAAGACATCAGTCAAGCGAAGCAATAGTAGCAGAAAACAACTGTCTCGAGGTGGCAGAAGCTGTTTCTAGTAGCGCAGCGACAAGGAAGGGTGATGCAGTGCCTATGTCATCAAGGGTGAGCGGGGAAGAGGCAACGCAGAGGTGAAGGAAGGCAAGAGAAGCCTCATGTAGAGCCACGCAGTAACTGGGAGGGCTAACGTAGTTGGCTGAGGAGGTTAGGTTGCAGTGCTGGAAAGCCTAGGAGGTCTCACCTTCAGGTTGCTCGGGTTTAGAAGGTTGCGGGAGTATTGCAAAGTGGAGCTGGTGAGGTACTGTAGTCAAAATCAATGTTGCACGAAGCGCCCCCCCCGGTTCCAAGCCGCGAAGAGCGTCCCGTACGGAAGCGCCTAGGAAGCTTCGTCGGAAGCGCGCTTCCGAAATTTGGAAGCGCCGCTTCCGAAATTTTTGCCTCTTCCTGGAAATTCGGAAGCGTGGTACGGAAGTGCTACTTCCAGGCCTCCGAAGCACGCTTCGTACGGTGCTTCGAGCGTCGGAAGCATGGCGCTTCCGTACGATTTTGGAAAAGCTTTGTGCTGTTTAGAAAATCGTTTTTTTTTCCAATTTTTTTTTTTTTTAATTTTAGGTGAGTTTTGCTTGTTGGGGGTGGGTCCACCTTGGGTTAGGGTGAGGAATGAAGGCAAAATATATATATATATATAGCAGATGCTCCCTCATGGTAACATTAAATTCTTAAAGTAAAAGTGACATTCTACTTTATTTTTCATTTTCATCCTTTTACTTAAATTTTTAACATTACCATGAAATGACTCAGGATGTTTGAGAG
>APFE031105969.1:227243-245054 GCA_000404065.3 Pinus taeda | reverse complement strand
AAACTAGCTAGATTAGCTAAATTGTTAACTTACTTACCTCTGCAGGCTTGCTCCTCACTCCTTCCTCCTCGCTCCTCGTTCTTCCTTGCTCCAAACTCTTGCTCTTCAAGCTCTTCAAATTCTTCAAACATTCACAATGAAATGTTTTTAGGCCCAAATGGCCTTTTAAAACAATTTTTTTTTATAAAATTTTGGTTTTTTCGGGTCCGCGGAATTTTTTTCCGCCGACCCGCTCCCGGCCAGCTCAAAATCGCTCCCGGATTAAAAATCGCTCCGGGAGCGACGGAGCGGCCGCTCCCTAAGCCGCTCCCGAAATCGGCAGGGAGCGAAATTTTTTTGGTAGGGAGCGCGCTCCCGAAAATCGCTCCCGTCCGGGAGCGATTTAGGGAGCGCACTCCCAAGCCGCTCCCGAGCCGCTCCCGGCCGGAGCGCGCTTCGGGAGCGGGTTCCAAGGGGGGGGGGGCGCTCCCCCGCAACTATGGACTGATCATCTGGTGTGATCTCCAAGTGACCCTCAAGCCTTCTCTTATACTTTTCCTGTTGACGATTCAACGGCCGAGATTATGTCCCTAATCAACGACTAAGATTTGATCTGGCTTGATCCATGTCTTTTGGACCACTCTAACACATTCATATTAATACACATTAATATTTTATTTTCCCTAAGTTTAAACTTAGGGACTACATTAAAAATTTTAATTATTTTAATATCCCCTGATCTGTTTAGAATTTGCCCAAACCCTTTCTGGGTATTGGAGATCTCATGTGCCCCAACCTCTCCACCAAATTTCGTGGCTAGAGCACATCCGATGCTACCCCAAATCAACAGGAAGACATGGCTCTATCATCTGAGGGAAAGCAGGAGAAGCGGAAGAAGAAAGATCTCTCCAAGATCAAGTGTTTCCACTGTGGGGTGCTCGGTCATTATGCGACGCATTGTCCAAGGAAGAAGAGTAAGGGAGAGTCTTCCGAGACTAAGGTAGTGCCAGCACCGGCAGAGAAGGAATTTTTGACAGACAATGACTGTGCCATGAGTGCACACGGACCACTTGAGCAGAAGTGGGGAGACATCGTGCTGTAGTCAAGCAGACTACAGGCGATGGGGGGCAGGATCCTCAAGGTACCCAGCCTCTTGGATTAGACCTTGCTACGGGAGCCCCGACGAGGAGTAGCAGGACTTGCTGGGTGGGTAGAGACGGATGTGGATGGAGCGACAGAGAGAGCTACAGTGCAGGAGTCCTAAGACAGCGCAGAGCTAGCAGGTTGCAGCAGTTCGAGAGGAACAGGAGTGTTGCACCAGTGCAGGAAGGCACAGAGAGGTGTGCAACGGTGCTAGTTGTTGTAGCAGCGCAGAGGTCAAAGAGGGAGCACTTGTTAATGACAAAGGGAGCTTCAACATCAGTTGGTGTCTCTAGCCCAACAAGGAGGTCAGTTGGGAGATCAGTTACTTACTTCTCAGTAACTGAGTTGCAGTGCAACAGTGGGCAGCATAATGCAACATGATGAGAGGAGATGTAGTGCGGATGTAGTGCTGGGAGAAAGGACTAGCAGCGACATAGATGCAGAGGGAGCTGTCGTACAGATGCAATAGTGGCAGTGGTAGAACCATGGGGAGTAGTACAGGAGGCAACAATGTAGAGGATGTTGGGCAGGAAGGCCTAGCATCAACATAAGTACCGATGCCTGATGATAAGAGTAATACTTAGTGAGGAGTATTGCTAGAGCACAGTCCTCACTAAGAGGGAGTGTTGATTTGGGGTAGCACCGGATGTGCTCTAGACACAAAATTTGTTGGAGAGGTTGGGGCACATGAGATCTCCAATACTCAGAAAGGGTTTGCGCAGATTCTAAACAGATCTGGAGATATTAAAATAATTAATATTTTTAATGGAGTCCCTAAGTCTAAACTTAGGGAAAATAAAATATTAATGTGTATTAATATGAATTTGTGTTAGAGTGGTCCAAAAGACGTGGATCAAGCCAGATCTAATCTTAGTCGTTGATTTGGGACTTAATCTCGCTGTTGATATGTCAATAGGAAAAGTATAAGAGGAGGCTTGAGGGTCACTTGGAGAACACACCAGATGATTAGTCATTCTATTCTCTAGAGCGGGGTTTGCTAAGAGAGATAGAATCAGTGATCGGAGAGCAGCTGAGGGGCATTGAGTATAGAGAGATAGAGAGGCAGAGATAGTGTCGAGAGAGCAGCAGAGATAGTGACGCAGGAGCAGCCAGTGCTCACGTAGAGGCAACCAAGTGCTGTGCAGAGCACCAAAAAGGTCAGCGTAGCTGACACAGAGGGTCAGAGAGCTGACATAGGGCCTCTTGGGGTTGATGCAGGCCTATGTAGGTTGACGTAGGGCCAGCGCTAGGCAAGGAAAGGCTGACACAGTCCAGATAGGTAGACACTGGGGTTTCTGGGGCAGATTTGTGCTGAGTAGCTGCTGGAAGGATTATCCGGGGTTTCATCCAGGAGATTTGTCAGAAACTGAGAGGTATTACTACCAAGGAAATTCTCTGTCGGGTAGGCCAGTTTCGGCACCCAGATTGCACTCTGATATTGCTTAATAAGAAAACCCTCATATAGCTGCATCGATTTTTCCACATTGGGTTTTTTCCGGGACATTAGTCCAAAAATAATAGTGTCATATGGTGTGTTTGTTTCTGTTTCTTTTAGTTGCTGATCTGTAATATGTTGAGCATGCACTAGTGTTTATTTTCAGTGTTTACATTGTAAATAACTTGTTAAGGAAAATAACAAGTAGGTAGGAATAAATCAGCTAAAGTGCATGGAGGGTTTCTAACTAAGTAAACTTAGAAACTTCAACAACCCTCGCTTGGGCCCTGGTCTCAGAGTGAAGAGTCAATAGGTGTGGAAGGTCCTTACCATCTACTTCAACCAACTTTTGTTGGAGGTAGAGTAGTTAGTGCCAGATTGCTACAAAGAAAAAGTTAATTGGAAATAAATGACAGTTGACAATGAAACCAATTAGTGAAATTGTAACAATTAAACTAAATGAGATTGCAAGAAATGATGTAAAAGCAAGTTAATCTATTAAAAGAAAATGAAGGAGACAGATGGATGTAGCAAGTGAGGCTAAGGAAGACCATTGAAAGCATTAAATTTTCACATCATGTAAAATGAGATGAAAAATTAGAGAAACTTAAGATGCATGAAAATCCAAGAAGCAAACTAGCCAGTCAAGTAAACATTCAAAATGACGCCTTCTCCAATTGGGGAAAAGGGATGCCTAGGGGACATCCTCAAGCTCCCAATAGAAATGTTTTATTTTTTATTAAAGTTAGATCCCTCTTGTTAAATGAGGGATAAAAAGGGTCCTTTGGAAAAGGATTTACAAAACCTTCCCTTAGAGGGGAGAAATACCCATTTCAATCAAGTTACAAGAGAAATGAACACTTAACCCAAAAAAGTTACAATGAGTTTAAGTAGATGAATGTCAAGGCTCCCTTATAACCAGTAAGAGCCTACTACAAAAGGGGTTTCCTTTTTGTGAACAAAAAGAACTCCTTGAATTGTTTTCTGATGAGTAATTAAACCTTGAAAGAAATCAATGTCACAATGATGAGAGGATGAAGGCCCTTTTAGGTTGCTTGACAAATGTATGCAAATAGGTCTGCAAGCTGCCATCTCTTGAAATCTGTGCAACAAAAGTTCTGCCCTTTATGACAGTGAAATCTGCCTCAAGAGGCAGCCCAATGAACTCTGTCAAAAGTGACTAAAATCTGCCCAAAAATCAGTGGTAAAGAAGCAGAGATAATCTGTCAGAAAGGTATAGAAAAATCAGTCCTTGGAGTGAGGTGAGGTCTGCCTAAAAATAAGTCCTCAAACTGTTCTCTGCTGCCCCCAAAAAGTCTGCACAAAGGATAGTCCATAGTTTGACAAACAGTGCTAAAGGTCAGCCTTCATAAGGTAGCACAAGTCATCTTGTTTTTTCTGCCAAAGAGAAAGCGATGAAGGAAAGATTGTCCTAATGGGACAATATCAAAAGAAAGAAAAAAAGCCCATATCACCGAAGAAGTGGAGGTAGCTGAAAAAAAGAAGTCCAAGAAAAGAGGAAGGAAGAGATCTCTAGGTCTGAGATAGTCTCCCTCTCAAAGGGGCTTCACATAGCTTCTAAATCTTATGTAATAGGATATTGCTATAATAAATAATAAGATGCATCGTGGCATCATGGAAGCATTAAAAACAAGAGCTTGTGACATCATCATAGGAAACATGAAGGATGTCTGATAGTCAACTTTGAAGGATATTGCTCTTGGTGACCTCATTGAAAGATCAATGGAAGAAGTCATCTAGGACAAGTCTCATCATACATCAGTTAAAAGGGAAACATCTACTGAATAAGGATATGTGAGATGGAATCCTCATTGGAGGATTCACCGATCTAGAGAGGAAGCAAGTGTTTCATCAAAAACTCCAATTTGTGGAGTTCATGGGATGATGGTATGATGACATGAGAGATGAAGCTGATCAAGGGGTTGAAGATCTTTTCAATCAAGCAAGCTGCTGAAAGAAGCCTAGATGACCTAAAGGTAAATGAGGTATGTGTGCTTGTATTTAATATTATAATGTCATGTAGTATGGTTGTAGGTAACATGGATCATTACTTCTATCTTGAGAAGCATGATCAAGGTAAAAGGATCTCCTCCTCTAAAAGGATGTAGGAAGGCATTAGTCGCACTAGATGAAATCCACATAATATGTTCTCATATGAATCGTGAGGAAGCTGACTACAATCAAGGAACTCTGAATGGAAGTTCTTGGGAATGTAGTGTGTAAGAAAAAATAGGAAGGGATCGTGATAATATGCAACGATTGTAGAAGGCATTCAACATCCGAAGTCCAAGAAGATGTGACTAGAATATCATTCAGAAAGATGTGAAGACTCTGATGGAAGTCGGAAAAAAAGATAAAGACCCTTGACAAAGAATATCTATGGTAGATGTGTGAATCTGCATGCAGGATGCTGATACTTATAGGAAGATGTCATGGCGAAAGATCATCACAAAGGTAATTTTGATTTGAAGTGTTCATTGATTATTTTTGAACTAACATCTGGTTGGGCTTATGTAGAACTGTCAAAGGGAAGATCTGTGAATGACTTCCAAGCAGACCATATAGAAGGATGTAATGTCCTTCCGAAAAATATGGCATGAATGTAGAATAACATGAAGCAAAGCCAGATGGAGAATCTGATGGATCACTTTCTGATGAGTTGAAGACATGACTAACTCATGAATAAAGTGATGGATGATCTGTGCCCTATACAGAAGTTCCCAAAGATGAAGACTCCTTGACGAAAAATAAATTTATGACATCGAAGGAAGGAGCTCTTCAAGCAGCCGATTGTTTCAGGACCTCCACAGAAGGAGTTGCGATAGGTCCCTGGTTAAGAGGGAGCCTGAGAAGAAGTTTCTTACTTGGAAGAAACTTGGAAAATTCCTAAGCAGGAAGCTTAGGTACATTCCTTTGTGATAGGAACGAGTACATTCCTTTAATGGAATAAAACCTCCTGGTTTGAAAAGGAGAGATAGACACGTCGTTCTGTTCTTCACCTGGGAAGACAAAATGGAGGATTTTGTAATTATTTGGCATCCGATGCTCTTTGAGGATGAGATAGGGCATGCAATAGTAAGAGTAGTCATGGAGGACCAATATTCTTTGTGGGACTAGGGAGTCCAAGAAAAGAATAGTCCTTATGGAGCATATCCTGAGTGAACCCGGGTGGGGTATGTTCTTAGAGAGACAATGATGAGTATGCCTATAAATCATTGGTCTCGCCAACATTGTGCTCCGATCTTGTGGATAGATAGAGTTGTTAGTCAAGGCCTTGATATATAACAATGCTGGTTGATATGATGCTATACAAATGAGTTACAAATCCAAATTCTTCTTATGAGAATTCTTCAGATTAAGAATGACCAAGTACCATTATGAATACCTCCCTAGTTAAGAGGAAGCGTTGAAAAGTGTAACTAGGTTCGGTCTTCATAATGACATGTAATTGTGACTTTTGTGAAAGCCTTGCTTCATGGGTTTCATGAGCAAGTGATTTTATTTTAGATGGCTCACATTGACAGCCTTAGGATTTGTCATTAAGGTCAAAGAATTAATGTCATGTATGAAAAGCTCTTCTTGAGCATATGTAAACTGTATATGAGTCAATCTAGTGTCTAGAAAGCTCTCCAAAATAGAAGCACAATCCTCTTGACTTAATGTCGGCCTGCAATATGAAGAAAATAACTTATGTCGTCTCACCCAAATGTCACACGTATTCGGATGATCAAGTCGGCTTAATATATGGTCAAATCAATATATAAAGGAGGCTAGTTTCCTCGCATAAAGACAGAGAATACACTTCAGATATCTCTGAATTTCGGAAGAGGGAAAAGAGACTCGGTTACCTCTGTTTCGGTGAAGGCTACAAGGATGCGTACTACAGTTCTATAAGGGAATTCAAATCCCTCTTATCTAGAGATCACAACAACAACGAATAAGAAGGAGAAACTACAGTTAGAATTTTTCAGTGGCCTCACACTGTAATTTCAGAAGACAAGGATAGTGGCCTGGTGCGGAAGACAAGGGGAATGCAGTGACACTATCTCGGTATTGAGGAGACTCCACTGTTCATAAGAAGACTATGTTTTGGATCAAGTTCTGTTTAGAAAAATAATCCTCAGTACTGCCACAATAAGAAGGATCCAGTGCTAACCTCGCTCAAGTCAAAGTCTCAATGATGCTGCAATTCAGACATGATTAAAATACAGTGATAAGGTACTTAATGATATTACAATGATGGATTTTGGAGCTCTCTCATTGCTATCATACCGAAGGTCTCTAGTGATGTAGTTTCAACAGTGGAAGAGTAATCTAGAAGACAGAAGTAGAAGAGGACTCGTGTCTTGATCATGGAGTGGCTTATAAGCTAGGGGTCTTGGTCTTGGTATTCGTCAATTGGAATCTCAATTTATGCGGGTTTTCCTCTCAAAGAGTGAGAGGTTTTAGCCTAGATCATAGTCTACATGCTGCATCTCTTGTCTATTTATGTGCATTGGTTACTATTTGATGAAGAAGAACACTAAGAATTTAACGTAAAGAAGATTCTAACCTAATCATGTAAAAAGCATTCACAAGCAGTCACCAAAGAAGAGAAATCATCTAATACTAATGCCCTAGATTTCTTAACACTAGCCACCCGATGCCTCCGGCGCTGCAGAGATTGTGGCTCTGACGACTGCAAGGTCACTATGTTAACCACTAAAGAGGTTCTAAGTCCCTCAAGCTAAATTGAGAAAGGGTAGCCCTAAAAGTTTATCAACCAAGCTTATGCTTGTAGCTAAATTATTAGGTGCAAGGCTAGCTTAGAATGATGTGCAAAGATTATGAGTGATTCTTAAGGTGAGATTACTTAAATGTTCTTTAAGTACTTAGTTGTGATTTGCTTCAAGTCAGGTACTTAACAATGCTTAGAAAGGTAATCTCAACCACAAGAAAAGTGCCAATTTAATAAGTGCCAACAAGAGATCTCCATGATACAACTATTCAAGTGCTTAAGACAAAATTATCATCCACAAAGATATTAACCAATAAATGATAACAATGATAACGATTAAGGAAACTAGAGCACTTATCCACTTAGAACAATTAGCCAATGAGACAAAATGCCAATGATAAAATGGACAACAAGATTACCAATGCGTGATGCCAATAAGCCAATGATTCACAATGACCATAAACCAGTAGTGGCAAAGCAATTATGCAATGGTTTCTTTTATAGGATTATCAATGTTCTTTGGACACTTAGAAACCCAACACAATAATGTCAATTCAATGCCAATGATTTAAACACTTAAGAGAGCAAGTTACTTCAATGGCAATTGAATAGAAACAATTAGATCAAGATGCCCCAAGAAACTTAAACCATTCAACACAATGTAATTTGAGATTAAAGTGCTTTAGTGAGTGAATTTATGTGTAAATTCAGAATTATGGAACTTCACAAAACAACCAACGTTAGTGTTCTTATTCAACTTTACCAATGACAAAGATTGCACCTGAAGTACTTCATCAACTTATCAAATTACTTAATGTGAGCAATACTTTTCATAATGATTAATTAGAGAATGAAGCATAGAAGCAATGAATGAATGTTATGACAGCAGTAAGGAAACCATATGATAGCAGTGGATTGCTTGTGAAATCAGTGAGCTAATTAGTGCCAAATTGTAGCAAACAATCCCCAAGTTACCCAATTTCATAAGAGCACTTTAAATAGATATGCAAACAATGAAAGGAGGCTTATATCACTATCTTAGATCAGATCTTAAAATGTACTTAAAATAGAGATGATAGTCACTGGAAATTGAAATTTTCCCCAAACAATTATGCCAAATTTATCCAATTAGTTTCTTAATGTGTGAAGCAATTTATGAATGACTTTTTAGAGCATTTTCATAAGTATTTTATCACTGTTATGAATTAGTTTACTTGCCGAAGAAAAACAATGAGGAAACAAGGGTTAGAAGATCAAACCCTTAGGCCTTAGGCCTTGAAGTTCACTCGTCCAACTTGCCCAAATTTTGTCAATGACCGGAACACCTGCCAACGTATCATTTATGAGATGATGCACCTGGACCAGGATGCCCCCAGCTGACTTAGAAGTACTACAAGGTTAGGCAGTTGATCCAGGGCCCATATGAGGTTTCTCTCATGCCTTGAGACATGGGAGGGATAACACTATCTTCATTGCTGTCATCGTTGGAGAAAAATTGGGTATTCACACTACCGGGAGACCCATGAGACCCATTTTGTCCCCCAAACCCAAAATTGGGATTCACGGGATGATTTTGACAAAAATATAGGGGCCAACCCCTAGATGGTTATTTTAGAGGGCCTCTACACGTCTTAGAATGATTTTCCCTCAATCCACATGATGTCAACATTTCAAACCTCTTGTTTGGAGATTATTTCATTTCATCAAAAGCAACAAGGTCGACTTGTGACCTTGCTTGTAGTTTGCCCATCATTTGAGTGTTTGAGGGGCTTGTAGGCTAAAATAGGCACTCGTGTGCTTCATATAAATTAGACATCGTGTAATTTGAATTTATCATCATCACACATTGGAACTTTGGCCTCTTTAGAGGAACTCACACATGATCTCTTGTGGAAAAGTTGGATATCTTGGATGCATTTTGATGTTTGGAGCTGATTTTGGATATTCTTTGGAGCTATTCGTTGGACTAATGGATGGAAATCTTGCATGTTATCTTGTAGGTGCTCTTAATTGTTGAATTATTTTTTGAATGTCTAATGGATGGAATAATTGAATCTAGTTTATGCTAAATTGTGCCCTAATTTGTTGAAGACCAATTTTGAACTCTATCTAGATGAATGTTGCATGCATTACTCATACATAAAATGTGATGGATTGTCCTAGTGGTGAACTCCTAATAGCTTTCCCATAAAATTCCATTTTTCCATCAAGTGGGTAAATGCTTGAAATTTGATTGTTTAGGCATCTAATTTCAACCTCCTTATGAACAAATTTGGCTAGTTTTTGTCATCATGAACTCCATATTTCCAAGGGAAAAGGAACTGGTCTGATTAGTTGGTGATCATTCTCAAATTTATCCATATTTTCTCTCCCTCAATTCGTCCCTTTCAAGGCTAAGCTAGGAAACTAGGGCTTGATGCAAATCCCTATGAATTTTGGTGGTTGGAGAACCTAAACATCAAGAGGATAGTATTTGCCACAAAATCTATCCTTTTGGTGGGCATCCACTTCAATTTCATCCATAAATTTCTTTGCCCTAGTTGTTTTCTGTTAATTTGAGATAAAAATGGTATAGAGCAATTTTACTTCAATTTCTTTATTCGCCCAAAATCAATATCCAGTTTAACAGTCACATCATCATGATAGTAAAATGCAGATAGAACATAAACAATAACAATAGAAGACAATACAAGACAAGAGGACACAAGATATGACACCAACCAGGGACAAACCCCAATGTGGGGAAACCCTTGATCAATTCTTCTTATAATTCTTCAAAAGTTCAACAGAGAGAGAGAGTACAATATACAATATTCACTTGCCCAATCATAGTGAAATCTGATTAGTCAAACAACAGAAACAGAAAGCCCTAACTAGAAAGTCAACAAGGTAGATTTTGATCTCCAAAACAACCCGGTTAAACTCGGTCAACTCAACCTCCAACAACAAGTCAAATCAACCCAAAAATAGTCCAAAAAAGTCCAGTAAAATCTTGTCAACAAAAGTCAACATTGCAGCAAACCCTAGCACGGTGAACGCTAGTCAAACAAAGGTCAAACAACCTTGGATTTTGTGCCCAGAACTGCGGCCTGCCCAAACAGAAATACCCCACACAAAACCACAGTCAAAGATGGTCAATGCTGGTCAAAACAACCTTCTGCAATTTTCGGTAAACTCTAGTCAATGCAGGGACAACAAAAGAACAGTGCATTGTTCGCACGTGTGGAGAAGAGAAGCCTTAGAAAGCCGTATGCAATCAAGAAGAGAGAGATGTGTGAGTGAGTGAAATGTCCAAATGAGGAGGAGGCAACTTGTATTTTTATGCAAATGTTGAGGATGAACAGATGTGATTGTTGGGCTTCTGAGCCTACATGAGTTTGTTGGCCGACCTTGGCAATTTGTCCATAATCAAAATAAATTCATAATTCCATTTGTACATGTCAGAATGGGATGATCTTTAGATCAATTCTACACCTCTCGGAGGGAGGAATCCAATAAAAATATCAGCTGCCTCATATGCGCTGTCCAAGGTGAAGTTTGGCCCTAGTTGCCAAAATTAACTCCCTCTCAACTAGGGAGAACTTCACCTACCAAACTGTTTGACAATCGTACCATCGTTGTCTCTGCTCCGTTTTGCTGAACCATGAAGAAAGAAGAAATGATCGAGAATGTATCATACCATTCTCCACAAACCTGAAGTCAGTCTCCAATAATAGAGAGCTTGTCATACCACTCTTAACCGACCCGAAGTCAGTTTCCTTTGATCCCAGATCAATATCAACATCCTAGCATATGGAGTACGGTAGTACACAATGTGTCCATCGGTAGTACTATGGTCCCTATCCTCATTTCTCTACTCATTGGCCTGATGAGAGGTACTTCCCATGAGTCCCGAATTGCATGGGTAGGATGTGCTGGTAGGAGAAGGTGAATCACTCATCCTGCTCATATGCCATAGGAAAAGGTGAACCACTCAATCTATGCATATGTCACCATGGGGAATCACAAGGGAAGGTGAACTGCTCACCCTGTACATCGCTTAACATTAGGGGAAGGTGAACCACTCACCCTATGGTCGCTCATCTCTCCGAGAAGTACCCCAAGCCCCCTGGAGCTCCTAGAGCTCAACATCCATCTCATATGGGACGCTCATAAGAGGGTCTCTCCACGACTCTAAGTTGTTCACGTAAGGTTAAGAATTTGACCTTCCCCAGGGGCTTCGTAAGAATATCGACGACTTGATCATCAGTCCCAATGTGTTGGAGCCTTATTGCTCCCCGTTGTACCATATCCCGGATAAAGTGGTACCTGATATCAATATGCTTGGAGCGGTCATGAAACACAGGATTCTTAGATAGACGAATCCCACTCTGGTTGTCGTAGAAGATCACGTTGGTATCCAACACATGTCCAAACAGCTCGCTAAAGAGCTTCCTCAACCAAACAACTTCACAGGAGGCAAAACTAGCAACAATGTATTCAGCCTAAGCGGTGCTCAAGGCAATTGACTTTTGCTTCCTGCTCATCCATGATATCGAAGCAAAACCTAGAGAGAAGCAACATCCATATGTGCTTTTACAATCCACCACACTGCCAACCCAGTTTGCATCAGAGTAACCATGGAGTCTCACATTCCCGGCAGTGTACCTCAGTTCATAAGTGATTGTGCCCTGAAGATATCTCAAGAGATTCTTGGCAGCAATCCAATGTATGTGATGAGGCTCGACCATAAACTGACTCGATGTATTAACTGCAAAACATATGTCCGGAAGAGAGTTCACCAAGAACATCAGGGCCCCTACAAGTTGACGATACTTATAAAGATTTTCCAAATCGGGCCCAACAACACTTCCACATAACTTCTTGAAGTTAAGTTCCATCGGAGTAGTTACGGACTTGCAGTCCACCAGCCCAAATCTTTCAAGTATCTTCACAAAATATTTTCCTCGAGAAAGGAAAATCTCCCCTAGCTTTTGCCAGATCTCCAACCCTAGGAAGTAATGCATCAATCCTAGGTCCTTCATCTTGAATTCAGAAGCCAACTCCGTCTTACATTGATGAATAAGAGGGTCTGCACCTGGCAAAAAGAGATTGTTCACATAGAGTACCAAGATGAGGGGTCTACATTCTCAACCTTAAAATAAAGGTTCAGATCAACTTCACTTCTTGTAAATCCCAGCTTCATTAGATAGCTATCGATCCTTTCATACCAATCCCGAGTGCTTGCTTCAACCCATAAAGGGCTTTCTTCAGCCTACATATATGTGTTTGACGATCTTGAACTTCGAACCCCTCAGGTTGTTCTACATAGGCTTCCTCCTTAAGTGAACCATTTGAGAAGGCAGTGTTGACATCCATCCGGTGTAGATTCCATCCTTGTGAGGCTGCAAGGGCAATGATCAAATGGATGGTGGTGTAGTGGGCAACCGATGCAAATATTTCATCAAAATCTGCACCTTCCTTTTGAGAGAAGCCACCTGTTAGAAAGAGATCGTCCACATAGAGTACCAAGATGAGAGGTCTACCATTCTCAACCTTAAAATAAAGGTTTGGATCAACTTCACTTCTTGTAATTCCCAACTTCAGTAGATAGCTATTGATCCTCTCATACCGAGCCCAAGGTGCTTGCTTCAACCCATAGAGGGTTTTCTTCAGTTTGCATACATGTGTCTGACACCCTCAAGTTGTTCTACATAGACTTCCTCCTTAAGTAAACCATGTAAGAAGACAGTCTTGACATCCATCTGGTGTAGATTCCATCCTTGTGAGACAGTAAGGGCAATGATTGAACAAATGGTGGTGTAGCGGGCAACTAGTGCAAATATTTCATCATAATCTACACCTTCCTTTTGAGAGAAGCCTCGAGCAACAAATTTGGCCTTGAACTTTTCAACACTTCCTTTAGCTCCATGCTTGATTTTGTAGAGCCATTTCGAGGTGACAATAGATTTGCCCTTGGGTCCAGGGACCACATCCCAGACATCATTCTTTATAATCGACTCATACTCTTCGTTCATAGCATCCTTCCAAACCTGGTGCTTTGCTTGTTCTTCAAATGTGCAAGTCTCATATTGAACAATGGTGCTTATTGCAGTTAAGTACCCTTGGTACCTATTCTGCTTCTTGCTTTCACGAAATGTCCCCCTAGGTGCAACATGTCCCTCGACATCTTCGAGAGTCCCCTTAAGCCATGAGGGTCTCCTTTTTGATGAGGAGGGCTCATTAGGGGGTGGATCAATGGGATCCATTGGTCCTTCAACATCGAGCATCGACTTATCCTGCGATTCTCCCTGCCTTCCTGAATCTGCTTCTTTGTCCTTCCTTGGAAGGGGAAGGTTACTAATCTTCCCAAGGGAAGCATCCTCATCAAAAGTGACATCATGACTTAGCTCCACTTCTCTTTGACCAGGCACATAGATTCTATATGCCTTAGAAGTTTTAATGTAGCCCAAAAATGTTCCTTTCTTCCCAGAAGCATTCAATTTGCTTCTCTTTTTCTTCGGCACATGAAAATATATGGGACTACCAAAAATTCTAAAGTGAGAAACATCAGATTTCTTACCGGTGAAAACTCCTTCGGGAGTTTTTGAGTCCAACACTTGATGAGGGCATCTATTTTGAACATACATGGCGGTTTTTGCAGCTTCGGCCCGTAAGAACTTCGGAAGGCTTTGATCATGAAGCATGGCACACGTGGCTTCTATGATAGAATGGTTCTTCCTTTCAACAACACCATTTTGCTCAGGAGTATACGCGGTATTAGTCTCCCTCTTAATGCCAGCTTCTCTACAATAATTTTTGAATTCATTTAATTCATATTCGGTTCCATTATTGGTCCTCAATATTTTGATCTTCTTCCCGGTTTGATTTTCGACCAAAGCTTTGAAAGAACGGAACCATGAGAATACTAAGAAATATATGCGAGTCTTGCGAGATAAATTATCCATAAAGATAACATAATATAAATATCCTCCTAATGAGTTCACAGACATTGCACCAGATAGATCAGAATGAAACAATTGCAATATGTCAGTAGTCTTGCTATCACTTGAGGGGAATGGCCCCCTTGTATGCTTTCCTTCGGCACACCCCTAACAAACACCTTCATGTTCTACTTTAAATTCGGGCATACCTGTCACCATCTTCCTTACATCGGGTAGAGCCTTATAATGTAGATGAGCAAACCTCCGGTGCCATAATTCAGATTGAAGTGATGTGTCGCAAGACATAGCTCCCAACAGGGTTCCTCCAACTTGATATAGGCTATCAACCCTGAAGCCAAGTGTAAATGCATCTTTGAAAATTTTATTCCACACACATACCTTTCCATCGATGAATGCCACCTTGAATCCTTTGTCCTCCATCGCCGAGATAGATACCAGGTTTTTCTTTAGATTGGGTACATATAGTACTTCTTGTAGATGAATGGTGTTACCTTGATTCAATTGAAGAGTAACATTCCCAACTCCCTTCATGGGATAGGTGACATTGTCTCTAAGGGTAATTTCCAAATTTGTGTCGTTTTCAATTAGATTTGAAAGAGCTTCCTTATACCCAGTGAAGTGCCTTGAGGCACCACTATCAATCAACCAATTTCCCAAAGTGTCCAAAGGAGATGCAGTAGAAAGGGCAAATATAAGATAAAGTTCTTTTTGCTTGTTATCAACAACATTAGATTCATCATACCTGGTGTTTCTTGATCTCTTGGGAGGGCGACCATTTCCTTGATGAGGAGCGGGAGCATTCCTTTTTCCTTGATTGTTGAATTTGCCATTCCTTTGATTGTTGTTGCCCCTGAAATTATTGTTGTTCTGGTTGTCATCATCATGAGGTGTATGCCTTCTTTTAGGACACTCCCGAGCATAGTGGCCAAACATTTTGCAAATGAAACATCTTCCCTTCCTTCCATTTTTGAAACCCGACCTCCCTTGACATTGCTTGTTTGAACCTGCATTATTCTTCCTTTTAGCATGAGCGGAGAATGCAGTAGGATCATTCCTACTTGAAGGCATATCTAGCTCCATCATCCTTGTTTCTTCTTGAGAACATATAGTCAACAATTCTTCAAAACCTAGAATCCTGTCGTTGTTAAGAATAATAGTGTTGAACATGTGCCATTCACAAGGGAGTCCTCCAATGGCAATGAGAGTAAGCTCCCTATCAACAATAACTTATCCAATTGAAAGAAAATCATTTTTGATCTCAGTAATCCCCATGAAGTAGGATTGAATATCTTCATTCCTTCCCTTCTTTATATCCTTCAGCTTGTTCTTGAGGAAAATAATTTGGTTTGCATTGCTAGATTTGAACATGCCTACCAACCTGTCATATATCTCCTTTGATGTGTTCAAATAGGAGATGTAAGCAAGTTAGCAACTAAATGCGTATGAATAGAATCCCTGATGGTCTTCTTGCCTTTTGACTTCACCCTTCTTGTACTTTATCTTTAGCAGTAGCCAGTGCATTTGAAGGAGGTTTTGAAATCTTTCCCTGCACATAATCCATAACATCTTGTTGTTCTAATGTCAAATCAAGAGACATCTTCCATGCATGATAATCAAACTTATGATGAAGCCTATCATCAAACTTGAAGTAGGATATGGAGGCCATTGAATGTTGTCCTTGATCAATTATTGCTCCTCTTAGTGATTTCTCTTCTCACTCTTGCTTGGGCTTTGTCTTCACCTTAGCTCTGATACCATGTTAATTTTAGATAACAATGGTGTGTTCTATGCTTGAGCAATTTTACTTCAATTTCTTTATTAGCCCAATATTAATATCCAGTTTAGCAATCACATCATCATGATAGTGAAATGCAGGTAGAACTAAACAATAACAATAGAAGACAATCCAAGACAAGAGGACACACGATATGGCACCAACGAGGGACAAACCCCAATGTGGGGTAACCCTTGATCAATTATTATAATTCTTCAAAAGTTCAGTAGAGAGAGAGTACAATATACAATATTCACTTGCCCAACACTTTGAAATATGACCAGTTAAACAACAAAAACAGAAAGCCCTAACCAGAAAGTCAACGCGGCCAATAGGGAAAATTTTGACCTCCAAAATAGCTTGGTCAAACTTGGTCAACTCAGCCTCCAATAACAAGTCAAATCAGCCCAAAAACAGTACGAAAAAGTCTAGTCAAATATGGTCAACAAAAGTCAACATTGCAGCAAACCCTAGCATAGTCAACGCTGGTCAAATAGAGGTCAAACAACCTTGGATTTCGTGCCCAGAACTGTGGCCTGCCTAAACAGAAATACCCCACACAAAACTGCAGTCAAAGATGGTCAATGCTAGTCAACATTGGTCAAAACAACCTTATACAATTTTCGGTCAACTCTGGTCAACGCAAGGACAACAAAAGAACACTCCCTTCTTCGTATGTGTGGAGTGAGAAAAGCCTCAAGAATCCGTACCCAACCAAGAAGAGAGATATGTGTGAGTGAGTGAAGTGTCCAAATGAGGAGGAGGCACCTTGTATTTATATGCAAATGTTGAGGATGAATAGACGTGACTGTTGGGCTTCTGAGCCTACATGAGTTTGTTGGCCGACCTTGACAATTTGTCCATAATCAAAATAAATTCATAATTCCATTTGTACATGTCAAAATGGGATGATCTTTAGATCAATCCTACATCCCTCGAGAGAGGAATCCAATAAAAATATCAACTGCCTCATATGAGCTGTCCAAGTTGAAGTTTGGCCCTAGTTGCCAAAATTAGCATTTTCCTAAGAGGATAACCCTAGTTTTCCTTCTTTCAACTTAAGGGCTTCTTTGAAGGTTTCATGAGCCTTGGCATAGCTTGTATACATTGTGAGAAACCTTTCCTCCTAGCCTTGACCTTTGCTTATTCCAACACTCGTCAAATTTACCAAACCCTAGGCCTTTTGCCTTCTATTTTGCCTTTTGCCTCCTTGGACCTAAGTTGTGTCTTTCTAGAAGAGCTCCTAGCAAGATCATTTCACACATCAACCATGAAATATCTATTATAATTGATCTCTTTCCTATCTGGACTCCCCCCATTAGTGAAAATCCATAAAGAGCAGGGGGTTTTGGTTGTGGTGAGTCTGGTGACAGTGAGCCACTACCCCATTGTTGCTTCTTGGTCTAGCTTTTGTTTTGTAGGGATTCCCTCTCTAAGGTCTGCTAGATTTTGGGGCAACAATAGTACAATACCTTGCTCAACTCAGTGATATCACAAACACAATTTTTTTTTTTGAGCCAACATCTGATAGAATTCCTTATATTCTTGTGACAATGGGTTTGAAGTTTGAACTTTGGATAGAAATTTGATTACTTGAGATCTTTTCTGGTGGTATGAGGACGACACAATGATTATAGAATTAGGTTTTGCATTGAATGGTGATATAGCGTGACACTAAAATTATTATATAGTGAACAATGTTGTTGTTGTTGTGGAACCACATTTGTTTTAGGTAGCAGGAGTAATTTTTTTGGTACAAGCTAGTAGATGCTTGAAAAGTTATACACATAATTATCTA